>JAUCNO010001758.1:5107459-5121987 GCA_032353835.1 Enteromius viviparus | reverse complement strand
GGATGAGATGCGGAAGAAATAATCCTACTCACAATAGCGATATAAGTAGAAAAACCAGACGAATCCCTTAAAATATATCATGGCAACCGTAGTATAAATATTTTTCTAATAATTCAACGGCCCGTCGTCAATTATTCCTTACATATACCACTAGTTAAATGTTTGGAATAATTAAGATCCACTCATTCACTTATGTTTTGAAAGTCTCTTATGTCCAACACATTATTTATATCAGTAATAATGTGAAAAACAGTACTATTGTGATTCTTTTTCCAGCCTAGAATGATTTATTTCTAAATGCTTTTTTTTTGTTTTTGTTTTTTTGCTTAACCACAATCTTATCAGATATCTTATTTCTACTCTCTAGGTTAGCTGTATTGTTGCTTTCAACCACACCATAATCTCACTTAAAAAAACTACATTTACTTTAAATTTAGGACTTCTACATTATTTTTTGAATTGCAGTTTATTTTTTTAGTTAAGTTCAGTAAATATACTTTATTTCTTACATTTTTTAAAGGAGGACATTATTTAATCATATGGGGATGCTGAAAATCCCTTATGTTTATCCAGATTGCATTATTAGCTTCTCCTACCAACCCAGAACTAAAACGCTACGACATATTTTATGTGTTCTCTCTGCACTTGTGCACTTCAACACTTTTTTTAAGTGACTGAGACTTCCTGTCAGAACCCACTTCCGTATTAAACAGGATAATTAATGAACATCCATTCATAGAGTAAAAGTTTTAATTTTGCTGCTTATCTTTTCTCTTCGTCAGTAACTGGATGGATTTCCAGATCAAAGGGACCTCACTCTCTCGTGCTCTGCAGTGCTGGGATAGAAGTCTTCAGGAGGCTAACAAGAACAGCAAAACACCTCTAAAGGGCTGTCCCTTTCATCTCATAGATAACTGCCAGTGGCCACAGTGCAACCCAACCTGTCCAGCCCTGATTGACCAAGCCACGCAACAGGAGATGACTCTGCTCCAAGTGCTGGCCAGCATGGGCTTGGACCTGCAAAAGCTCGGCTTGGATGTAAGCGGAGATATTTCGGCTAGCATGGTCAGCAATGGTGGCTAAATTAGCACTAGCGAGCGGTGGTGTTCTCATTAACACAGTTCACCTCATTCACACTTTTTAGAGATTGTTCAGTGGCTTCCTCTCTGGCCACTTTCAGAGAAGGACCTGGGTTTGTCTAGTGAACATATCACTGGATTTTAGTACCAACAGTCTGCCTTTACGGTGTTCTAGAATGATTTTGTGTTCTTCAAGTGAGCGATCAATGGTTAATCACGACTGCTAATCTAATTCATCACTTCAGTAAGAGAACTGGTGTCTGAATTCAATGCTTTAGCTAAAACTGTCTGACAACTTCGTAGTGTACCAACAAAATCAAAAAAAGTTCATAAACAGCAGAACATTTAGAAGGATGTATATCTTGCCATCACATTCTGGTGGAAAGCAGTGAGCAGTATAACAACAGGTAAAGGTTTTTTTGTCAAGAAACCAGACCGTTGCAGTAACCACATTTTCCAAACATCCTGTCACAATACTTACTCTATGTTATATATCTGTATTATTTTTAACAAGTGCATGCTGTTTTAGGACATTGTAGTCCATTTTGCAGACAAGAATCATAAAAATGACACATTGATAGTAGTGAATGGATAAATGTGGTATCTGTTTAATTTTGCCTTATAGCATATATGAATCAGACATGTGAAGTTACATATTAACAACCATCTGAATGTCCTTAAAAATCATGAGACAAAAACAACATCTGTTTTAAATGTAATTATCTCACATCCATGTGATTATACTTGTTTCCTATTTTCATGATATCTTTTGACATTTAGAATTGGTTTGACTCATCTTGAACTCTAATAAAAGATGAAAGAAAGCTTTTTTGTGTATTTTAGACACCTCCTATCTCAGCGTGTGTGTTCCCGGTATTCCCCATGTTATGGAGAACAAATATCCCCACAAGAATATAGGAATACCAGTCATTTATGACACTGGAAATGTTTCGGGGATTTTTTGGACCCAATGAGGAAAACAGCTTATAAATCCTACAAAATAAAGGGTGTTTTTTTGTGTGTAAGGGGTAAGTTTAGGGTAAGGGAATAGAGACTAGTTTGTGCAGTATAAAACCCATTACGTTTGTGTGTGTGTGTGTGTGTGTGTGTGTGTGTGTGTGTGTGTGTGTAATGTGTGTGTGTGTGTGTGTGTGTGTTAGTATAGTGTGCTAATGAGCCTTAAAAGAATAGAGGAGGAACTACATGACAAACATCATTCTTAGGTAAAGCTGACTAATTTGAAACTGTTAAAAAAACGTGTCTTTGCCCATTTAAAAGAAAAATTGAATCAGATGGGGTCCCGTAGTAACTTTAGATTGCAAAAACACTGTGGTTAGATGACTGAACTTATCTGTTTGAAATGTGATTCTTGTTCCAACCCAAAATGATTTCCGACATCAATTTTTGTGCTTAACCACAATCTTATCTTATTTCTACTCTCTAGGTAAGCTGTATAGTTGCTTGCTATCTTACCACCATCTCATTGAAAAGATAACTAAATAGAAACTAAACTGACTTTCTAAGTAAAATATTTTTTAATATAATTTCAAGACTTAAAGATCTTCATAATGTTTCTTTAGTTATACAAGTTACCCTAAAATCAGCAAAAGTGGTCTTGAGTTTTATAGATGTCTCATCATTTGACACCAGAATAATGTATTGTGGTTTTAATACGTTATATCTTACTGTTTTTTTTAACCACTGTAAACTATTTCTCTCAAGCTTGAATTACAGTGACACTGGCTACTTTCTAGGCAAAGATGTGTTTTATAATTGTATTTTGCTCCTTACTTTTTTTTACAGTAGGAGATTATTTTAGTCTTAATGCCAATTTCTGGCAGATCTGCTAGGTTTAGAAATCCCTCTTTATGCTAATAGCAAGTAAATACCTAAAAAAAAAGGTATTGCTCTTCTTGATGTTTCTTCAGTTTAACAAGTTACCCTTAAAATCAGTTAAGTGGTCTCGGGTTCCGTAGGTTTGTCACCATTTGACACCAAAATAACGTACTGTGGTTTTACAACTGTCAACTATTTCTCTCACGTTTCTATTAATTACAATGACAGTGGCTACTGCTGTAAAGTGGCACTTTGCACCCCTTTTCTTTTTTCTTTTTTTTTTTTGTGAAGTAGTGGATTTTTTCAGGCTCATGTCAGTTTCTGGAAGGTTTGCATGGTTTTGTTTTCCATGTAACTTCCTAAAATATTAACGCTGACTTTGAGTGGGAGTTTCATGAGTAAAAAACAAAACCTTATATTTTCACATACGTGATTAAGTGAAGGCATGACTAAGAAACTTCCCAGAAGAGTGAGAACACATCATGTCTAAAGGGAAATTTTACTATTATATCCATGCATATAAAGAATACATTATGAGACGAACACAGGGCAAACAGGGCATATGTCAAAGTGCAGACAAGCTTAGCCTGGCTTCCTGTACACACCAGTGAGTATAGTTTGACTAACAGTCCAAGGTCATTTAAGGTTGTATAGCTGTTAGTTGTGAAAACACAAACTCAACAGTCTACTACATTTCACAGAATATGTCTAGTATAGTCCAGAATTTCAGAACTTACTTTGAAATTAAAATAAAAAATTTGTGCTTTAACATTTCAAAATGCGGTAACATTTTATCGTTTTTATTAATACCCCAGTCAACTATGTCTCTCAAGCTTCTATGAATTATAGGGACATACAGATATAGAGGTGTATCTAAAAATTATCATCTCTTGGTGACATGCTTGCGTGCACTTTGGCAAACTTTCTGTGTTACAGTGTGCAACGGTTTGTTTTTTTTACTAGAGGTGGTTTGAGAAAAGGGAACTTTCATCGGTGTGTTGTTTTCCTTTTTGATTTTGGGGTGGGGGGATGTGTGCTCCTTTTCTCTTTCTTTCTCTTTAATCTTTCTTTGATCAAACCCAAAGCTTGATAGCTACAAACAGTCTATGACATGCATTTACCCAGATTATCTTGAGCGTAACCTTTTTGTTTAGTCTTTGTTTTTACTACATGTTTAAATCCATATATATATATGGATATATATATATGGATATATATATATATATATATATATATATATATATATGGATATATATATATATATATATACATATATATACACACACACAGATACTGTATATAGTTCATTAAGGTCACTTGTGAGTCAATAACCAAACAAAATCCCCACAAACACCAGTGTCTGTATAAACAGGTAAGTGTACAGGTACCGGAAGCAGTGAGGTTTATTCACCTTTTCTGTGAGCTAACTGCAACAGTTCTTTTACCATGCAAATCACCTGAGTTGTGGCCGAAACACGTCTTCCTGCTTAAGCCTCTTTTCCTGGCAGCAGTGTACACACAAACCCACAGCTGCACACGTGCAGCAGTGTGTGTACCTGTGCAGAGTTGAAACTTGATGGAGGGTTGGGGGGAAGGGGGGTGACAGTGATTGAGGACAAGGCCATTTACAGAACCAGAAGTGTGTGGGGGGAGGGGGGCAAGTTGAATTAATTGTTGTTTTTGTTCCTTTATAGTCTGCCTTATTTGTAGTCTGCACTTGTGTTCAAAATTTTGACGAAAATTGCAATACACTGTAAATCATGACAAAAGAATCAGAGCAACACAGAGCAGTCAGACTCACTGTACACAAACACCCAACAAACCAACAGTTTTTATAATCAAAAAAACAAATTAGATCTCCTATAAGTGGATGATTAGCCTATCTAGTAAATTACTATTTAGTTAGAACCATGTTTAAGAAATTAAAACAAGAAATTATACACAGACAGTAACAATATTAAAATATTGCAAATAGATAGTTTTTTTTTTTTTATATTAATAAATGGTTAAATTCAATGAACAGCAAGAACGTATTTAAACTAGGATGATTTTATGGTTGAGGAGAACTAGATGGTTGTACAAAGGTAAGAAATGAAGTTGTTTTTCTTGAAACACAGCACAGGCTGTGGTGAAAACCCTTTCCTCTGGTCTTGGCTTCAAAGTTAAAAGTGGTGCTTCACCTTTTTTAACACATCTGATGCAGAGCTCTCTCATATTCACTGTGTTGTTAGCAGTCCTGGCGAAACATTCAAAGAGAAAGTCTTAAATCATGCACGCCTTTACCGGTAAGTCAAAAAAAATTATCTGTTGACTAACGCTGCTAAATGAAACAAATAGCTTTATAGAAATTTTAAATGTACATGACAAAAGAATCTATTAGTGTTTTGCTTGCAAATCAGAGAAATCTATCTTTATGTGCGCTTTCTAACACGTTTTGTTCTTCATTGACAGTATTTTGCCCTTTGCTGCTGATATGGTCATGCCAAATAAAGGTAATTCATTACTTAAAACTAAGACAAATTGCACTCACCTTTCATTCTAACCACTAAATCCAGAGAATAGTTCCCCCATAAATGAAAATTCTGTCTTGATTTACTACTCATTGTTTCAAACCTGTATGACTGGCATGGTTTTGTGCAACACTAAAGCAGATTTAAGGGGGAATGCAAAAAACAGTCACCTCTCACTTTCCTTGCACACGTTGTGCACGCAGTGAACATGAATGGTGACTGGGGCTGACACCTTTTGTGTGCAGTAGTAAATCGGCAAAACTTTACAATAAAGTTCCATTAGATATCATTGGATAATTGGATAACAATAAACTTGTTAATCTTTGGTAATGTTGTTAGTTGTTAGTTCATGTTAGCTCCAGTACATTAAATAATATGAACAGATTCAACTTTCATACATTACTAAAAGTTGAAAAAAGTTAATTAGTTAATCTAAACTAACCTAACTAAATAGAATCTTATTGCAAAGTGTTACCAGAAAATCACGAGCTTGGAACAAGATGCCAGAATTTCCATTTCTGTGAGCATTATTCATTAGACTTCTAGAGGACTGCTTTTTTGACTACACAACTAGTTCTAAATTCACCTTTGTATAGAGTAAAATAGGTTTTTCAAACACTTTACTGTTGATCTCTGAGCAGGACCTGTGAACAGATTTATAGGATACCTTTCTCCTTGAATCTTTTTTGTGAAGCATCTGCATTAACTTTATTTCAGAAAAGCTGGTCCAATGTAACTGCTGAGTACGGCATGGAAAACAAATCCACAACAGAGTATGAGTACTCCACAGAGACAGTGGATTACAACGAGCTTGAAATGATGTGCGATAGAGGCTCCAACCGTACCTTCCGCTCCTGGTTCCTGCCCACCATCTACACCATCATCTGCCTCCTGGCCCTCCTTGGAAACTTTCTGGTCATCCTCACCTACCTTTACTTCAAGAGGCTGAAGACGATGACTGACGTCTACCTGCTCAATTTAGCCATGGCTGACCTGCTGTTTGCAATTTCTCTTCCTTTCTGGGCAGCTAGTTTCATGAGCACGTGGCATTTGGGTCTGTATCCATGCAAGGCCATGTTCACCATCTACAGGGTCAGTTTCTTCAGCGGCATGTTCCTTCTCACCTGTATCAGTGTAGATCGTTATTTCTCCATAACAAAGGCCATCTCTGCTCATCGCTGTCGTACCAGTGCGGTCTTTTACGGACAGGTGTCTTCTCTGGTTACTTGGTTGATGGCGATGATCTTTTCGGTACCTGACATGGTGTTCTCTGAAGTCAACATCAACGGCACCTGTACAGATAATGGCAAAAACTATGAAGATTACCGCATTAGGATGCTGGTAAGTCAGATGGTCCTGGGTTTTATACTTCCGGCGGTTGTCATGGGGTTCTGTTACATTTGTATCATCAAGACCCTTACCCAAGCCAAGAACTTTGAGAGGAATAAAGCCTTCAAGGTCATCATTGCAGTGGTATCTGTCTTTGTCTTCAGTCAACTACCCTACAATGTAGTCATGGGAGTGACCACTCAGGAAACAACGATTTGCACCCAAGACAAGAGTCGTCTTTATGCTTTGGATGTGACCAGAGCCGTGGCCTTCTTACGCTGCTGCATAAACCCTTTCCTGTACGCCTTCATTGGGGTAAAGTTTCGCAATGATCTCCTGAAGCTCCTGAAAGACTTGGGATGTATCAAGAAGAGCCATCTCATGTACACCCACTGCGGTAAACGAAGACCCTCTGTCGGCTTGGACACAGAAACCACAACTACGTTTTCCCCCTGATTGCTACCATCTGTTAAAGAACAGATTCCAGAACAACAAAAACGTTTTGCCAAATTACTTTTGTTACACAGTGTTAAATCTCTTCATAAGCTCTATTCAGAAGAAAGTGCCTGTTGAGCACTGTGCGGTGCCATATACTGCAAATTTGCTTTGCAGTGATACTAGGTACTTGTTGTACAAAAACTTCCTGCACTGCAACAATAACAATTTTCACTTCTTGTTTTTGATTGCTTTTTGAGAAAAGAGTCACTGTTTGCTGTATGATGTAGCCATTTTGTGTTCAATACCTTGTTCTCTATATCAATATATTGTATATTACACATGCTTTAAAAATGAGTCATTATTAATGCTAACTATCGACTAAGTTTCTTGAATAAATATTTTTTTTTCTAAAACAACTGACTTGAGTTTTGTGTGTTAGAAACATCTGCACAACAAAGCAGTTTCACCCTCTTCAGTTGTGCGCAAAATATATGCAATGCTAAAATAAAAACGAAAGGGAAAAATTGCAAACACAGAATACAACTAGAACATTGTTTACGGAATTGTGAACTATTGCCTTCTTTGGTTTCTCTCACCCACCTTTACTCGTAAAGAGGGCATTTTTACTCATCGTCTGTGGTTAAAGTTGATGCTATGTGGTTGTGGTGAGTCTACGTTACGCTTACAATCCCCTGTTAGTAGAAAAACAACATATAGTTCGCATTTATACATTTTTTTCCAGATACTGATAAAAAAATTGGTTTAAGTTACATATGCAACCCACAAAAAGCACTTTACCTAAGAAGTTACTGAAGAACAAAAGAGGCACAAAGCTGTCACTGGGTCACGCACAAAAGCTAAAAGGTACGTCTTTGCACTTTATTTACCCCTGAAATGGTACAAAGAGGTACTTTAAAGGTACATCCTACAAATTACTTTTAACAGCTCCATAATCCATTAACAGCTTTTTATTGTAGCAGAATACTGAGAGAATATTAGGAGTTGTGTGCTCTGTTGTGTGGTACTTTTTAAAGTATAAGTGCCACGGGATCAAGGTCATTTTCACAAATATGTTATGATATAATAGTGGGTATATAACATTTGCACAGTTTGTTTTTGTCATTAGTGAAAGGCTGGTCTCAACAACAGTCTGAGCAAGTAGATCAAAGGCATTTCAAGTTGAAGTAGTGTCATTTGCACCTTCTTGGGGCTATATTTATCAATAGTTAAAACTTAACCAAATGTGTTTGTCATGTTTATTCTCATTATCTATTATGGGCTAATTGCATAAACTAATCCTCTATGTTCAGCTGTGTCTTAACCAACTACTTTGACCAACAAGCAGCAAGCAAAGGTATAAGCAGTCTTAATACTTTGGATTCGTCTGAGAATAAATTTAAAGCATGATCGTAATTACTAACTTTTAGGACCAGTCTGTAAAAATCAAATATTGTACCTTTGCTCATCGACAACAACAAAGTTGTTAATGCCACGTGGCTAATCATTGTAGAAAACGACATCATAACATTGACATCGCAGTGCATGACATTCATATCATTAACGTAGGTACTGCCAAAAAAAAGAATACTAAATTACTTAATGAAGCATATACGTTGCAATTAAAAAAGCTTTGAATCATGCCATTATGACTTTCAGCCACTAGAGCGCACTCTTGCATAAAATAACTTTGAGAACATTTATGATACAGTTCAACACTTGAGCAATAGGTGTCAGCAACATTCGAGAGAAAAGGAAGCACAGGAAACAATAAACTGTGTTGGAGGTATAGAACCTGTGCAGTAAGGAACACTACAAGGGAATATGAGAAGTCACCTTTAAATCTACAGAAAGAGTTTCTTGAACCTGAGTGCAAAACATTTATGTTCTAAACAGTGAGGGTAGTTTTTAAAAAAAAATTCAATTTTGAGGAAAGAAAAAAATTATATAAACAAAAAGCTTGGTTAATAGGCTAAATACTTAAATGTCATGGGAGGACATACATTCACAGCGCCTCTCGTAGCCTTTCTTTCACTGTCTTTAAGAACAGAATCAACAAACACCTAGATCTTGTTTTATAAATAGACTGATATTACATTAGGTCTACCTATAGCTATTTCTGACTTGGCCAACAGTAGAGGTGATAACCCTGTAATGACAGCTAGTTAGGAGAGAGGACGTTTTTTCCCCGTTGCTATCGAACTGTCCACAACTAGTTTGTTGTCTTGGTAACAAGGGCAGCAGTGAATTGAATTAAGAAGCAGATCTGGGATAGCATTTGTGTGAGTTGAGCTGAGATAATGCTGTTAATAGTGTTTATAGGGACATAAATTTAACTCTACTGTGTCCTTTGGTATTATATTTAAAGTTGATATTTTAAAATACACTAATGTAATGCATTTGTAAATACAATACATATCATACAAGTTTCAATAGAAAAGGCATTAAAGTATTTTAGTGTACATTCAGCAGTATTTAACAATATAAGACAACAGAATTATGAAATTACATACAGTCAAGTCACTTATATCCCACTTATATTATTTCTGCAAAGCATTGCTTTTGTTAAAAAATGTTAAAGTGTACTTCACAAGGTCCTTTTAGCGTTTTTGGTTCGAATGTATCCCAGCATTCTAATTTCAACTGCATCTAAATAACAACTTTAAAATTCTGGACCTTGTTTGTGTTACCTCAACTGAACTGATTGTCTTTCCTCTAATAGAAGGCTATATAAAACAATATGTGTGGAAGCAGAAAGACAGACACTTTACTGCAAATAAATAAATAAAAATATAGCCTATATATTAGCTTATAAGTCAACACATTAGGAATGCCTCTGATATAGCTCAATGTAGTCTTGTTAGTCAGAGTCACAATGGAAAACTAAGTGTGTTCTGTAGGTTACGGGCTGTAACATGAAGTATGTTGTTTTAACATGAAATTGTCATTTGATCTTAAGGTCAAAGAGGTCAATAAAATAACATTCATAATTGTGGATGAATTATACACAATAAGATCTTAGAAAAAATACTGAATAAATTAGGCTTTCATGCTGACTATAATGTCATCAGATTGCAGTGTGCATACGAAGGAATTTAGGGAATTGTCAGAAACAAATTCAGTATAGAATATCTATACTATCATAATATCTCTATATATCTATATCTATCAGTATAGAGTTTAAAAATCAAATAAGGGCCATGTTAGTAGGGTGTTTTAAATTATATAGCAGGTGAGGATGTAACTAAAAAGCTGCACAAATTCTAGGTGTATTTTCATTTGAAAAGGAGGCACATTTCAATCACTTTTCCCTGAGAAGTTGTTTCTAATGTTTACTAAACGTTACAGTAATGATATATTGGCGAATATATGTACGTCTGGCAAAACATGTAATTTGTCATTCCTGCCAGTCACGTGACTATAAACCACAGTAATTATAAGCAAGCTCTCGTTCGTGAGTTACCTGCTTCAGGTGTTGACGGGGAAACCCTAGATAACTTGAAAATCATGTTTGCTAAACACTTCCCGTGATTACTTTAACAAGAGTCGTATGATACTTGTTGCAGGGTAATGAAACTCCCGTCACGCAGTCAAACGCTCGTGTGACGCAACGTCAGAGTCACATTGTACGCAATGACACGTGTGTGTATGTATAAATATATATATATAGACCTATATATGAGTATACTACAGCTACATGTGTACAGAGTAATGCGTACCTTTGAGGCTTGTTTCAATGTGCAACATTAATACAATTTACTTGAACAGTAGGCTGCTATAAAAGCGCTAATTTGTTAATCTTGTTACCAGGGTAACCTCACCTTTTAACGAATTTAGATACTTTCTCATTAATTAAAGAATCATTAGGCTATATAGAAATATGTTGTGCGTTCAAAAAATCAGTATGAAATTAAATATTTGTATCACATAATATAGTTTGAGAAGAAGCCATGTTTTCTCCATTCCTTTAATTTACACGTCCAGACTCTGAACTGCGCTTTATCTCAACCGATTATCTCTTTAAAGGCATTTGACTGCCACAACTTCATAGATGGATCTTCAAGAACAGCTGCGGGACCGCGACCAGATTCGTCGGAAAGAGGCACGTGACATCTCGCGCAGCGCATGATTGTGACGTCAAATACCGGAGCCGTCATCGCGCCTCTAAAATGAAGTGACCTTTCTTTTTCGCCCTGATACAGTATCGGTCCTCCCACCGGCACGAACAGAGTCCCACATCCCGCAAGATAAGGAGCTTCCTTACACGGCCTGAAAGGTAATATTATCAGCCCCATTAAACCGATCGCGTGAGCCGTGTTGATTATCACAGATGTGACATTTAATCGAAATGAAGGATTTTGAAGCGGTTCCGAGGAAGGGTGGCGTAAGGTTGCGTAAGCTTACCGGTACTCTTCAAGAGCACTTGTCGTGGAAGAAATACACAGGGCTTAATAACACTCTCTCTGCATTTTTTGTAACTATAACAGGAGGGTCGCTCGTTTTTGGTAATGGAGCATTAATGAACATTTAGTAATTGAAGGAGAAGTGTCCTTTATGGGGAGCTAGCAGGACGTGGCTAGCTGTTAGCTTCGCAACGTGGATCTGACGCCGGTTTACGACTTCTGCTGTGTTCTTCAGAAATGTATAGCGTATCTGAGAGTCTTTTGATAAGTTAATTTGGGATTTTGTCACACGAACTCCGATCCGGCTTCCCATTAATGGTAAGCTAGTTCTCACAGGCGAATGCCTAACGAGCTATACCTAAGTGATTAAGGCTCCTTTTAATGAAGGCGATTTGAGGTTATCCTCGGATGAACGTCTTAATACCGAGATGTTTACAGATACGTCTTTGCAGAGATTGGATGTCATAGGAAACATAATACATCTACCTAGAAACCAGGATAAAGTGCTTTATTTCTCTATGGGTGGTGAACTGGACTTATAAGCTGTCTTAGAACTTGATTTGGTCGATTTATGTCTTAAAGCTTGTGGGTTAAGCATGTAGATGCTTCATCCTTGAATGACCTTCCAATGATCTCTGTGCTTGTAAACCACAAACCCTTCAAATGCCTTTCTGCAGTGTTTTCACCTCTCCTTTACCTCTAGGTAAATATGGGTGACATTAATAAGGGAAAGAGCCTTTTCGTCCAGAGGTGCGGCCAGTGCCACACGGTTGAAAACGGAGGCAAGCACAAAGTAGGGCCAAATCTTTGGGGTCTTTTTGGACGCAAGACCGGTCAGGCACCGGGATATTCCTACACAGATGCCAATAAGAGCAAAGGTAAGGTTTACTGATGGTATTACCGTTTGTTAACTGTTCTCAATATGATATATTGACAATTTATTCTTTTTACAGGCATTGTCTGGGGTGAAGACACCTTGATGGAATATTTGATGAATCCCAAGAAGTACATTCCAGGCACAAAGATGATCTTTGCTGGGATCAAGAAGAAGGGCGAGAGGGAAGACCTTATTGCATACTTAAAGTCGGCCACATCATAATACAGTTGGAGAGCGAGGAGCCTGCAATATTTAAATTAATAAGTAGTTTGGCTTTGAATGTCTTTTACAATATCTATTCAAACGGTGTGATGGATCAAGTGGCCAGGATTATTCATTCTAACGTATGGCATGCTTCTCATGCCAGTCCATTTTAGCAGTGAAGATTTCCACTTCTTTGTTTGTCCATGTAATGTAAAAATGAGTTGTTACTGCAGAACCCCAGTGTATCCACTAAGGGGAATGAAATCTGTGTCCCCTGGTTTTTACAGGTGCTGCTGTACATTATAATATTAAATTGTACTTGACCCTTAAAGTATTTGGATCACAATAAGAGCCTGAACAAGCAACTTGCTCAGGGGGAACTAATTGCATCACAAGGGTTTGATCTGTCAAATAAAAGTGAAAATTGCATTTTTGTCATGTCTCCATGTTCTAATCCATTTGCCTGCTAATGTCTATCCGCTTCTTATAAATTGTATAGCTCATTATTTCTTCAGTTTTTACCTTTTTGGTTTCAGTTCTCAATGTACCAAGAAAAACCTTCAGGAGTAGTCATATCTCAATGTAACGGAGACCTTTAACCTTTATAAAGCATGAGGTAATGCTTGGTAATATTGAAGCTTATCATGTCAGGAAATTGACCATCTCTTCCACTGGCACAAGTGATTATAACGTTATTATAAGATTTAATATCATTGCTCTAAATTATATTACAGTAAATTTAATACCACTCTGATTGCTTTATGTGCTCCTTTTTTCCGGATTCATTACATCCAAATTACGGATATTGATATAGAATAACATTAATAGTAAATAAGTATCATTCGTGGATCTAAGCACGTGGTTGGTTAATTGTCATGTGATCTGGGTGCTAAGGTCAACAGGGTTTAGCTTCATGAGTAAATCTCATAAATTTGGAAGATCTCGTATAAAGTAATTGCGCAGCGACTCTGGCCTAACAGACCTTATCGGCCTCAGCTTTGACTGGACTTAAACATACGTAGATTCATGCAGCACAGATCAGAGAGCAAAGTCCGAACAGATATCCCTCAGAAAGTGCACATCTGGTCAGATCCAGTCTAACCACCGACCTAGTCTACAGAAGTCTACAATACATTGAAAGTTCCTAATATATATTTGGAAGATTACAGAAATGTAAAAAACTGGTATACACATCTACCCCGGGAGTCATTAAAACTGCAAGGGTTTCAATGTCATTAGCAGCAGTGTCATTTCAGCTGAAAATGCGCCACCTACAGGACACTGACCGTTACGCAACGATATTTTGTAACGTTTTATTTAATTGAACATGTTGCACGATCAGCGTGAATGACTCGATGTTTAAAACTCGCCTTTATTCTGTATTAATGTTGTTTGAATAAACATTTGGTAATCCACGGCTTTATTAAATATATTAACATTTTTATGGTAGGTTTAATTTCGCTGCTGTTCCATTTGATGTGAATATATTTGTTATGTCCTGTTTATTTAAAGCTTCACGACTAGAATGTCTTGTTGATTTACGCCTTTGATATAAATAGAGCAAGTACACTACCCGTCTGTGTTTGTCATTGAGAGGAACCCCTATTAGATCATGTGTAGCTAGCTAAGATGTAGTAGTCTTCTCTTGTTTGGTCAACAATCTATGAGCAGGATGTCTAGTGAATGTGTATGTAATAGTGTAATAGACACAAAAAGCAAACCTTTGTGTTAATTAGGTGAAAGTGTCTGATACAGGAATGTGAAAAAGACATGAGCTGAGAGTAGAGTTGTGACGTTCGCGAACGAACCGATTCTTTTGAACGGCTCATAAAGATGAACGATGGGAGCCGAGTCG
>JAUCNO010001758.1:5069488-5096302 GCA_032353835.1 Enteromius viviparus | reverse complement strand
TGCACACTGGTGGTGGTTGAGGAGAGACCCCCCACATGATTGTAAAGCGCTTTGGGTGTATGGCAATACACAGTAAAGCGCTATATAAGTGCGACATTCATTCATTCATTCAAAAAATTTCTAATGTGGAGGTTGTAAAATAATACCATTCTTAATAAACTGCAGAATAAATGTTTTCTACATGTAAATGTATTTATATTTTGTTTCTCTCTTAGTATTATTTGGATGCCCTGGAGTCTGATTGCTCAAGTTTACCCCTAGAGGATATCACCGAAATCTGTCACCAGAACCTGCCCGAGCCACAGAGTGTAAACTCAACAGATGCGTTATGTGGCATCACGCAGACAACACCAGACTCTTTTGAGGTTGCTCAGCCAAGCATACCCTCCGATCCCATCGAGATCCTGGAAACATGCATGCAGACGTTCTCAGGCCCGGGACATCCTACACCTTCACCTTCAAACACAATTTACAGCT
The DNA here is from genome assembly GCA_032353835.1 of Enteromius viviparus. Taxonomy (NCBI): domain Eukaryota; kingdom Metazoa; phylum Chordata; class Actinopteri; order Cypriniformes; family Cyprinidae; genus Enteromius; species Enteromius viviparus. The sequence goes on along the minus strand of JAUCNO010001758.1, from coordinate 5,095,825 downwards.
GCAGTACCCCTGAGAATCAAGTGATTTTACCTGAATGCCACATAAACTCGAGCGATTCCCATTGCCCATTTACCATCGATACCAGTAAACCCAAACAATTAAATAGTGCACCTGGAGGAGACGCTCCACAAACGCTTTTACAAATTGAGGAGCGCCACATTCTGCTAGGGTTTGATGACTCCGCTTCGGTTGGCTCTGTGGATTTAGAGACGTCCCTTTACGCTGCTGACAGCTTAAGTAATGACCAATCAGACAGAGATGAGCTGGAGAGCATCCAATCAGATTACACCGACCTGCTGCCTTTATCTCTGCACTCTGATGGCGTGGAAGCAACGCTGTATGAAACTGTTACATCTGCACATCGGCAAACTCAAAATGAATCAACACCTAAATATTCACCTAATCCTAACACAGTCAGAGCTGCAGGTGTCCGGCGCGTATGTCGTGATGAACAGCGGGCCCAAGCCATGGGTTTGCCATTTAGTGTGCATGACATCATCAGCCTGCCCGTGGAAGCATTTAACGAAGCCATCAGCTCTTGCAAACTCAACAACGCCCAACATAACCTCATCAGAGACATTCGAAGACGTGGTAAAAACAAAATGGCAGCCCAGAGCTGTCGCAAACGAAAGCTGGATAGCCTCGTTGATCTGGAAGATGAGATTGACGGGTTGAAGAGGGAGAAGGAGCAAATCGAGGAAGAAAATGAGAGGAATGCTAGAGAACTTCACGAGAAGAAAGAGAAGCTCAGAGAACTTTACAATGAGGTGTTCAGACAGCTAAGAGATGAACATGGAAACTCCTACAACCCTAGAGAGTACAAACTACAGCACAGCACTGACGGAACAGTTTACCTGCTGCCACGTGGCACAGCCAACAAAACAAATATGCAGACAGAGGATTTGCCTACTGCTTTATAATAAACCTGAGGTACAGCAAAGCTCTTTTGGTGCTTGTAACTTTACACACCGGGGGGCTTGGTCACATGTCTGTGTCTGGCATTCACATTCATCTCCTACTGATTTTTTCAAGGGAAGTTAGTTGAGTGACAGTTTATCCAGTAACATTAGCATCATCACCCAGCTGCTGTTTTTGGTAATGCAGTACAGCTTCTGTCTACTTTGTTGTCAATGTTACATTTTACTGACAATAAAATCAAACACCTATGGTATTATGAATTTTAGCTTGTGTCATGAGGCTGACCCAAGTAATGTTAATACAATACAGAATATATACATATACACACACACAGTAATACACACTGTGTGCATTAGTGCTGTCAAACCATTCATTGCATCCAAGTTTTTGTTTACATAATATATGTATGTGTATTAAGCATATTAATTATGTGTATATACACACACATACAGGATATATTTTGAAAAGGTTGTACTAACATGCATATATTTCTATTCATATAAATTATGTAATATATAAATATATTTAATATATAGAATTGCCTTTTTAAATATATACATGCATGTGTGTATTCAAACTTTTTTTTTTCAACCATGCATTAGAAACAGTAAAAAACTTAAAAATAACTCTGTTCTATTTTCAGCATCACATGATTCTTCAGAAATCAATTTATCATTATGATATGGTGATTAAAAAAACATCTAGTTATGATCAAGGTTAAAAACAATTATGCTGCTTAAAATTTTTGCAGAAACAGTGATACATTTTTTCCTCAGAATTCTTTGATTTATAGAAAGTCGAAATAGATTTCACTCTTCAGTCTTGCTAAATAATCCCAAATTTCTCTTTTACTAACCTTAAACTTTTTTACAGTACAGTACACTGTAAAGAAACTATGAAAAAATATATGTTTAAACTGTTTGGTATTATTCTGTCACACGAGTTTGGAAATAGGCAGAGATTATTTATTGACAAATTAAGTTCATATTCATGCTATATGTCATTGAAAAATGTAAGATGTCTAAAATGTAGGGCTGTCTAAAATACATATTCAGATGAAAAAAAGATGTGATGCATGTACTGTGTATCTGCAACGGACAATATGTTTTATGAATACTTGTGTGTTCTCATTAATAAGCACGTTTTAATCACATTATTTTATATTCACCTACTGTAAGATTGTCATGTAGTTCCAAAAAATAAAATTTTTAAACAATAAAAAAATTTTAAAAGCTACAGCGACACTTAATTGACGTCTTCACTGAATATTGAGCAGAGGCTAGGACTTCAATTTTATGCAGCATTAATACGCCCCCTGCTGGACCAAAGAAACGCAGCAACATTACGCCAAGTGTTCAGCTGCACCAAATGACTACATTAAAATGTTTAAAACGACATATTTTACATATTAGAAAACATTTGAACCTTGCACAAACAGATTTCCTCATTAACACAGAAACTCGAGTCTAAACTTGAAGTTTATTATACTTCATAGTGTAGGCACTTTCCATGTACACATCATTTTAGACAAAGGCATCACACAGTGAAAAAAAAAAAAGATTTACATGAACTAAATTATAGATTTGAAATCTAATTCTACTGATGCGGCAGGCAGGTTCCTGTTATGGCATTACGAACAGGCAAAGTAGTAGTCTGGAATTGTGTATATTGTGTATATTCACAAACTTTTATTTAAAAGCCTTTTCTCCCTCCTACTGATCTATAAAGATGGTAAAACCTCTACAGAAATAACTATGTCGTCTTTTAATGCACATGAGACATAAAAGATATCAATCATTTTAGATCAGAGGAGTGAGAAATATCGAGCAAAGTGAGGCGCTCAGGGAAGTGAGCCTTTGGAATGGCGCGAGGATCCCGACTGACTCTCTCGCTCATGCTCCTTAAAGTAAGTCTGTTCAATACGATGACAGAAAGAAAGCAGGTTGGTGTAAGATTTAACCTTTTCGGCAAGCTCGTCGTTGGTCAGTTGGGTGGTAAGTATGGTGAAAAGATGACCAAACACCAGAGCATCTAGTTCAGTTGGCCTGTGACATTCAAAGTACAACAATTAGTAAAGATATCATGTGATAACATGTCTGTATGTGTTCAGACATTCAGATCTCACAAAACGTACTGTTTGTTGAAAAAGTAGGGCTGTGTTCCCAATCGCTGTGATAAGGCCTGACAGCACTGACTCACATCTTCATACACCTGAGATGAGGAAACCCACGCAAAGCTTTATGTAACGTACACTGATCAAAGTAAACACACACAAACTGACTCTGTCAGTGAATTACACTTCATTTATCTGCACACTAAAACATACCTGCTCCAGACCCTTTCCAGACCATCCAATTGCGTTCATCTTCCTCCGCACCTCCCACTGCTTCTGATAGGCCAGAATGTGATTGAGGGGCCAAGAATAGGGACTACTGTATCGTGGCCTAGAGATCTAAACACACACTACCATTAAATATGTACCATGATGTTATATATTTACATATCTATGTCTAGGCCTGTCACGATAACAACCTTTTGTTGTGCAATATATTGCCACATAAATAATTGCGCTAAGCGATATTATTGTCATTTTAAGACCATTTTTATGCCACTGAATGTATAATCATAATATAACAACATAATAATACAAGAAGACCTACACACATTCAACTGACAACAAACCTTTAATTTTTTTAAAATATTTAGACCATGGAAATTAAATATCAAAATATTATATGCCATAAATTTAATAAATTGTAAATACACATTTTCTTTACATATTTGTACAATGTTTTTTATTTAAATGTAATGAGTTATATATGGCATCACCAAATATTTTTGAGGTCATGAACATGTATTTTTTGCGACAGGCCTACCTATCTATTTATATTTAGTGCAGTGGATGTCATCTTTGTTTATATGATATATGATTTGGAAACATCCTCACATGTGACACGTACCTCTGTAGCAGTATAGTCATCACACCACTGGATGTACAACTAGAAAGAACAGTTAAGTTTCACTATCCTGCACTGTTTTATAAATATGCATGTAAAGATAAAAAACATATCATTAGAGAAATCCACAATGATGCATAATGTGCTGATTTTTTTTTTGCATACGGACTTCCATTCAAAGGATAGGGGCCAGTACTTTTTTTTTTTTTATAAGAAATTAAAACTATTATTGAGTGCGCATTAGATTGATCAAAATTTACAATTGCTACAAAAAAATGTAACATACCATTTAAATAAACCCTGTTCTTTTTAGTTTTCACCAAATAATCCTAAAAATGTATCACAACAACATTTAACAATTTATTTTATATTATACTAGTATATTTGTTTAATATATTAATAGCACATTTGAATGATCTCTGAAGGACAATGTATCCTCATCACAGGAATAAACTATATTTATATCAAAAAAATTACATTTTAAACTACATTAAAATAGAAAAACAGTTGTTTTTGAAAAACATACTTCGTAATATTACCCTTTTACTGTATTTTAACCAACTAAAAGCAGCACTTGTGCATACTCCAAAACTAAATTGTACCGACCCCAAACTTTTGAAAGGTTTTGCATGCTGAGGTGTACCTCTGCCGTCAGCAGCATGTTATTAACCAGCTCCATGTAAGCCTTCATCTCTGCCCTCTGGACATCATCCAACCCGTCACTCAGAGAATGACCCTATGGACAGCAATGTCAGCCAACAGTCAAACATTGTAGGATTTATATGGAATTTGATTTTAGAGTGAGTGATACCTTTGCCTTTGTGAACTGAACAATCGGCCCCAATTCGGACACAACTTGATTTCCAACGTGAATGAAAGGAACCTTCCCTAATGAACAGAGCAACAAACTCTAACTATTAGCATTCAAGCTGACAAAACCAAAGCTCTCAACAAACATCCTTCAAACATAAGATAAGACTAAGAAAACATAAGACATAAGACAAAGCAGTAAAAAAACGTAAAAAGTAAAGAGATTGGTTGCTTACCTGACGGTGACATGTGCTCAGCATTGGCACGGCAAGACACCAGCACTGGCAGGCCACACATCCTCAAAAAAGTCTGCAAAACAAGAATAACGTCATTAACAAAAACAAGTGACAAATACATTTTTACAAGTGGCCAATGTGATTTGGTGATTGACAAAGGTACAACTTTTCACCTGAACGCCCAGAGAGGATGCAGAATCTGACAGCAAGATTTGATCCTCTGCATAAAAAAAAAAAACATTAATGTGTCGCTCATTTGACATCGTTTGTAGTTTTAATTCATTCTACGTAAAAAAGAGCTTCTTGTTTATCAGTTACCCTTAAGAGGTTGATACAGAGTTGCATTTTCAGGCCATGGCTCAGCAGCTGCAACAGAAAATAATAACACATGAACTAATGAAATGTGACAATTAATATTACATATCTTAAACTCACACACACACACACACACACATATATATATATATATACACGCTCGGTGTAGGCTTACATTATATTAATAAAGATTTAATGCGCTTGTTTATCTTTGACCCTGACAGTAGCACTGAAAACAACACAACTGTAACAGCTTTAACATCTAAAATAAAAGACTCGTACACAGAAGCCCTGGCTGAACTCTACTGATACCCAGAGAAATGAAATGCCTGTATTGAAAGTAAGATACCGATTATCATCATCTCTATCACAAAACAAAACCCTCACGAAGCCATATGTTCTCGCAACATTACACACAGGTCCATACATTACCTGCAATCTGAGAGACGAAAGCCTCTCCAGCAAGAGACATGGCGGTGCAGGGGAAATCTCCTTTAATCTACGCGCAATAACTGATCGGAAAACTGAACTGGCATTAATTTCCCACGCAAGGGCAAAGCGAGCTGCTGTCCCAGTGTAGTGACGTCACCCTTTTCCTGCTTCCTAGCCAATCACGTTCCTCCACTTCCGATCGCGTAATATGAACGCGGCACTGCGCTGCAGAAGCTACTTTCTGCAAAATTAGTTAACATCTTTTTTCCCACTTTCTTTTTGTACAATTTTAGTTTATTATAAGCACAAGACATTTGATTCCGGCTATATATTTGATAGTTATTTAAGTGCTAATGTATTTTATAGTGGAGGAGCAGGTGTCTGACTCTGCAATCGGTCATTATGGTGCTATTAGAACAGGGCGCGGACAGTAAATCATGTGCGCACGCCTCCACTGTGTGTGAGCCGCATCTCAATTAATACGTACAGATATTGGCACTTTATTACAGCTCATCAATATAAATACAGATGCTTTAAGCCTATGTTAATATGTTAAATCTCATAGCTTTTTTAAATACTAAGACGCATTAAACCTAAAACTATATGTGTGTTATTAGCTAATATTAGTGCTATTAGCTAAAATCACTGATAATGAATTGTAATCATTTCTACTTGATGTTATTGTAGCCTATTGTATTTATTTGGAAGCAAAGAGGACACATTTACACTTTCTTTTTTATTACAGATCATTTAGAACATTGACACACATATTCGTCACATTTCATCTTATTAATAAGCGTGTATTTTATTATGTTGCTGCATATTTTTTCCAGGCTTGAGCAGTTCGGGGCATCTTCACTAAAAGAAGGGAAGAAAGGAGAGCTGAAACAAAATTAAATACAAACACACATTAAAGACGTGGGAATTTAATATTATTTAGGATATTATTTGATGTTAGACAAAATCACAACATAGGTTATTTGTCTTTGAGCTTAAGCGTAGCTAAACTTGAAAGGCAAAAAAAAAACATTCTTAAAAAGCTATTTTAATCAACATGTTTTTGCATGCGTTGTGCATTGATTCAAGTTCTACGAAACAAAATTTAAAAAAAGAAAAAATTGGTTGAGTCGTTTATGCATTCACCAAATGCAGCGTGGATTTATCTTGGAAGCAGACGTTTTTGCATCGTCCACATACTCCCCTAAAACCGAATCTGTGAATGTTCTGTGTAAACACACATTCGGTTCTACAGGGTATATATAGGCGACGGAACAAAGATTCCGAGTGAGTGTTCAGAAATGGAACGTCTTAAAAAAATTAAGAAAACAACGTTTCCATGGTCCAGAAAAATAAACAAAAAAATAAACAATATTTTATTTGAAAATTCTAAAATTGAAAACACCCTGTAATCAAGAAAATCCCTTTTAAAGCAAAGTTATTTCAGTTAAGATAGCCTACAAATTAAGGTATTTGAGGTATTTAATTAGTTATCTATCTTTTTCGAGCATGAATTTGATGTTGTTAATTTCAGATATTTTTTAATTAAAATAAAATTGGTGCCTTTTTGTAATCATGTAATAAAAAAATAAAACTATTTGAGTAATCTGCTATCTGAAGCAAATCACATTTCTTTCATGGTCTCTCTGTTTCTCTCGCTCCCTCGCTCTTTATGTCTGTCTCTCTCTCTCACGCCGCAATGCAGTAAGGTAGTAAATTAGGAGAACCCTCTTGCTTTCAAATTTAAATTGATTCGTTAACAAAGAACCCAGAATAATAAATGCAGTTTTACTCATAGAACAGACAGGCACAGCACATTTTAATTTATCTGACCATTTCAAGATTATCTCATTGTCTCACTTTTTTAGATTTGCAGTTTCTCTTATTCAACAATGTAAATTGCCGTCTGCATAAAAAGTCACTGGATGACCAGCCCGTGAGAATTTTCTGTTAAAATTACAATTGATAATTATTGATAAAGCCACTGATTGATTAGAAAAAGTCAATAAAAATATTTTTAAAAGAAAAAAGCTTGATTTTGGAGCTGCACTTACCATTTGATGCAAAAACGAACTATTTAAAATGCATTTCCCTGTATTAAAGTGAACAGACGATATTTAAAAGAAAATGAGTAAAAGAAAAAAAAAACTATACTGCACAAATGATAAAATAGACAGAATTGCAGACAGACGTCCTCGTACTGAGCTCTCCTGTGCAACACAGCGCGTGGGAAGGAAAGAGAGGGGCCAATATCACCGCGAGCCCGGAGCGCGTCTCATCTGTGATACCCAATGACGGACGCGCGAGGCTCGTAAAAACCGTTTTACAACCTGAGCTGTAAATCAACTTTTGAGCTGGGAAGAGCTTAGAAACTGCAGATTTTCTACCCCACAGTGGCGTTGCCAGCTAACCGTTTACAATCTACAAAAATGAACAAATGAAGGAAACAGAAACGCTTGAAATAGCTCAAAATATGGGGCGGCATGGGCAGCAAGTGTCTGCTCTTTGTAGCTATAAAAGTAAGGCATCTTCTATCAGATGATTAAAACAGGTAAACCCTCATCCCTTTTAAACGTTTGAAAATCCATCTTTTTTCAACAAAATGTTCAGCTAAAATGGGTCTGTGTTGCCTATCTTGGTCTTTTGAAAAATGAATCAATGTCCTTTGCAGTACATTTGAACATAATTTTAATTACTATCATTGCCTTTCATTTGTAGCCTGGTATTACAAAAAAAATGCCAATAGTCTACAATAACCCTTATCTACAATAAAGGTAAATTTGTCTGTGTGGGGTGGGAATTAAGAGAGACTTGTCCATGGGTGTTGGAATTTATAAACAATAAATACAATTTATAACATTACAATTACGTTTTTCTCAAATTAAAGCTCATTTTCATGTGTGAGAGAAACGGTCTGTCGGTCTGTTTTTATGCAACCTTCGTCGTAGGCTAATTAAATGTTGTTGTAATAATAGTATATTACAACAGTAACAGCTGTTATAAAATTCTTTAATTTTAGGCCTACGTGTAGTTGCAATTATTATGTTTATTCCCCACAAAATAAGCCTGGGTTTATGTGTCTGCGCTACATGGATCAATAGGCTACTGAACATATACATATTGAGATTCTTTCGATATTTAATATTATATATATAATAAGTGTTTTTTCTTTCTTTCTTTTTTTGCTACTGGAGAACATTCCTTGTCCTTGTAATATTTTTTAGCATGCAACAGTACTGTGTATATGCATTTTAGGCACACTATAGCCTATGTGTTTTTCTCCGTCAATCCAATAAATGCAGGTAATTGAACGAGCATGGATAAGGCCATAGAAGATTTTATTCAACTAGCAACTCGGGTAATGTTTATGGTGTTTTAGGCTGCCACAATTAGGCTATTAGGTTATTTCAAATAATTCAGAGCTAGAAATGTATCTATAATACATTACATTGTTTTGATATTTTGGTCTGTTTTGGGAGTAAGTTTATAAGGCCCTTCCCAAACCACCCCGTAATTCGCTTTTTTTCTTCTTAAAATATGCAAGTTACGTTTACTGGTTACATGATGTATTAATACAAAAGCACAGCTAAAACATTTTGCTTCCGTTTTCCCAATTGATATATTATTTTATTTTATTTCATTTTATTTTATTTTTTATTTTATTTATTTTTTTTTTTTGAAATTTTTTTTGATATATTATTTTATTTTATATTTCCATGTAGAATACCAGTACCGTCATTTCTTTCTTTAATTGCTTTTCTTCTTTAATTTTTTTCGTAGTATAATTTCTGAAAGTTATTGTACAAATGAGGGCCATAAGCATGGGGTTATGTTTTTTTGTAATTAAATTACTTTTTTTTAAATAGCGGTATTAATTAATGCAGTCAGTGCCGTTTTGAGGCAGAACCAAAATTTAGATACATTTGGTTCAAGGCTTTTAATTGTACACTACGGGGCTTTTATTTTGAAGGATCGAGTGAACTTCCGAGAATGACTGAATACGTCACAGTCATACGCCCAGCCTCCGACTCATCTCTGTAGAAAGGCAAGTTAACGAGTGAACTCATGCAAATTTTAATCTTATAATATGCTCCACCTAATATTAACCTAACGAACATATGTTTGAATCACACCGCCTACGGCTTTACATTAAGTGAATTTAATCCTGGACAGTTTTAGGGCAGGTGCTTTCTGCCTGTCCCTGTTGCAGTAACGTTAATATCCTTTGCAAAAATTACATTTGCACTGTTGTCTTAAATCTTAGTTTAATCTAGCCTACTAGTCTTTGTTTCGTCTGGTTGCAGTGTCTTTTTAACCATTATGTACGAGCAATGTTCCAGAAAGATGCATTAGAGGGGTGTGGGTGTGTTGCGAGAGTAATTAAAATGCTTTTGTTTTTGTTTTAAGGTGTGGATTTCGCCTTAACTGACAATGGGAGCCATCATTTCACGGTGGAAGGTGAATATCTGTCTCCTTTTGCAATTTTTACCCCCAATCCAGTTCTTGCACTTCTTTATCAAACACATTCTATAAATAATACCATAATTGTTATGTTCCAACAGTCTAAACCTTCCACTGTGGAACTTCTAGAGGTACTGGATAAGGTATGTTGTCCTGCCCTTTAAAAGCTACAGACTGCTTTCAGCCATTGTAACCTTATCACACATCACAGAGCTGTATGTCATCATCTGAACCCTTGTACTGGCTGCACTTCCTTGCTGTACTCATTCCTGGCTCGCCTCCTGAAGCCTCCGTCTATCTGGAGACTGTATTGACAGGACCATCTGTTTGCTGGGCTGCTGCGGTTGACCTAAGCTGTTCAGTAGTGGTCACTGCATTGGTTTAGAGTGCTGCAGGAATACACTTTGCAATTCCAGAGGGCTTTAAGTTAAATTTCTCCTGTACATTCAAATGTAACTAACAGAGCTTATATATAACAGAGCATTCTGTATTCATGTTCTGCATTAGCAGGGCCAGTCTGTTGCTCAGATTTATGTCGGGCGTAGTTTTTAATGAAATGCTGTAACATGACACATGGTGACAAATCTGTTATTCATGCCACCATATAAACAAACATAATAATTTATTTTGAGGAGTTATTCCTATCCTTGACCTTAAAAATGACTTTTGTTATTATGATCTAATGTATGTGCTTATTTGCATATGTATTTTATTTTTTGTATTATTTTGGATACATCAGGATTTTTTGGCCATGTAGTGAGAATAAGTATCTCTTATTTAAAAAAAGATAAGCTTGAATCTGAGGAATTTCCACATTAAGGAAAAATATGCAATTGGGTGTTATTATGTATATGGTCAAACAGGAAAAATACATTTTGCTTAAAATTTAAATCAGTGAAGTTGTTTCTGTAACAGTGTTAAAGCCTTGCAACGTATATAGATTTATAGTTATTACTTTAAAAATGATGATGAGTGATTAATAGTTTAATAGAAAAATACTTTAGTTAAAAACATAACGCAATGGAATACAATGATGGTTAAGATCAATGTTAATAATAAACCTGTTTCAGCATGAAATTACATAATAAAAAAAAAAAATTAAGTCCGGCAAATGTTAATTTTATGATATTTATTACAAAAAAGTGATTTTTACATTTATTTTACACATGAAAGATTTCACAGCAAAAAGACGTGTTTAGTACATTTTTAGAATTGAACTAAGGCTGCTTACTTTCTAATCAATCTTACAGAAGGCATGCATTGTACGAGTATCCTAGAAATGTATTAACCCAAATGTCATATAGCAGATTTTACAGCGTTAAGTACAATGGTATCAAATGTAGGTCATTTATAGGTTACCTTACAGAGCATTTTAACAACATATGACATAGTTATTGGTAATGGTATTACAATATTGCGACATAAATCCACAGGACATAAAGGACCTTGAGGAGTTTCGTGCAAAGAACCAGCGTTTGATGAAGTTATGGGTAGGCCGACTTCTCTTCTACTCGTCTGCTCTGTACCTGATCACGTGTCTGTGTGTATATTACCTGTACTTCCCTGAGCAATGGGGAGCTCGCTTCATCACTGCCTTGCCTCTGCTGGCCTTTCCTGCACTGTGAGTCCTATATTTTATTTGAAGATATTGACATTTTTTAAGGCTTGCTTATTGTATTACATGTTTTTACATCTGCATTACACATATACATTTATTTTATTCTGTTATACGCCTTTTTAAAGACTGCTTTGCTTATAGGTTATTGTGTTGGATTATTAGTTTGTTGATTTGTTTTCTTGCTTAATTTTATGCTCTCTCTTTATAGTGTGTTGCTAGTACGAAAACTGCTCATCTTCCTTTTCTCCAAACGCACAGAAAGAAACAGTAAGCATATGATATGTTTTTTTTGCGCAGTTTTTTCTGCATCGTAGTAAATTGTTCATAAATATGTTTCAATACACCTGACAGGGACCTGATTGGGATTTGAGAGTGAAAGTCTTTTTATGGAATGACTAATTTAAGGCTTCTTCTGTTTCAGATGAAAAACTAGATGATTTAAAAGCACAGAAACGGAAAAAAGTAAGTGTGGTTTCAGAGACAATAGACAACTTATGTCTAAGGAAATAAACTTGTCAGATCAAGACAATTGTTTATATGTTCCATAAAAACAAATGAATTATGGTTTTGTCAGCTTGAGGAGGTGATGGAAACGGAGACCTATAAAAATGCTAAACTCATATTGGAGAGATTCGATCCAGAATCTAAAAAGAAAGCAGTAAGTACAGTCATATGTATTATTACAGCTGGATGTAGTTTGGAGCTAGTGAGCTAGATGTGGTTTATCTTTACAGGAAGCAGAAGCCACTCCAGTCAGACCACATATGACCCCTAGACCAGGACAAGGTTTGTATATGTTATAAATTTGATTATGTGTGTTTTTCTAATGCATAATGCACTCTGTACTCTCATTATATCCAGACCTCCGGCAGCGGCATGTTGCAATGGCTACTCCTGGTCAAGTACTCGGTCCCATGACCCCAGGAGGAACACCCCTACGTGCTGCCCCAGGTGGGCCTCCCGAGAAAGGGCTAGCTGGGTCTGTAGCCAGCCCAACAAGTGCGAGTCAGGCAGAAACACCACAACAAATGATGAGAAGAAGCATGAATCCTTATTCACCTGCACCTGGATCAGGTTCAGTACACTCACATTCATATATTAATCCTTCCGTGGATGCAAAAATGATAAGTAGATAGCTGTAACTCTATGAAATTCAGATAAAATAGCAGATAATATATCCTGTAACTGTAAATCAGTTAAATTTCATGTTTAATGGGTGATAATATACCTAATATTTAATACATGCACCTGTTTATTGAACATTTGTGTCTTTGATAATACAGTACAAATGTGATGTTTGACTGTAATGCACTGATAATGTTTATATTTTGACAATAAATGATGAATAGCCAAGACAAATACTTTTTTTTTGTCCAAAAAAGAAAATTTTAAATAATAAGTTAATTTGTGCATTCCAAAATTAGAACTCTACAGTAGGAAAAAGTATATTTATTAAAAGGATATTGAATCCTAAGTGTGCTAAAGAACACATTTAACAATGAGTGTGTTTACAGGGACCCTCTTAATGCGATTTTAATGAGATTTTGGCAATATTGCGATCAAACTTTACCTCATGTAAACACAATACTTCAATTATAACAATACAATTAAGATCATTATCGCAGCAAGCATAATCGTATTATCATAGGTGGCCTACGCCGAATTTAATCGTAATATACAGACATGTTAAACACCTTAATCATAGTATTGCCACTCGTTTCGGCTATTAAAATAATTTCGTTTTGTGTGTAATGGCAAAAATCAAATAATTTAGAAAAACGTTTGGAGCAGTTTAGTTTGTTAAATAGTCCGTTAAATAGTAAATGTTTTAACATTTAACATTTTAAGGTCACTATAATAAAAGTGCGCTATCATATCCACATGTGTTCGCTCGCTCCAGGACACGGAGGCACCAGCGCAATCACTTTTATTCTTTTAGTGGAAACAAAATAGCCTTCGTTGTCATTTTTTCTGATAAAGGTGTAAAGGGTCTTTTATTAGTGTGCACTGAAAATATCAACAAAACGTGATTTTCTGGTAATGGTAAACGTGGTTAGGTAATGCATCTGCGCTCTTTCTGAATCCATAATTTGTCATATGCAGTGGGGTATGTGATTGTGGCAGTAGAAAATTTAGCACAAAATTTTAGCGAATAAGAATATGGAAGTAGCATGTAAACAGGAGTGAAAAGCTTGCTCTTGACATGTAAACATCATAATGCGATTAAGTCCTTATTCTGATTATTGGCCATCGTTATTATTTGTATTATTAGTGCTTTTAATGCTTTAAACTTTGAGTGATATATATATATATATATATATATATATATATATATATATATCTTTGTGCATATATATGTACACGTATATTAATTTTTTGTATTAATTAACATTTAGTTTTGTGCATACCTAGTTTTAGGTACACTGTATATACTATTTCACATATAAAAGTATGCTAAAATGTCTTTATAAAGCAGTAGCTTGCTTAAAATAATGGTGTAATCATGTACTCTCCCTCATATTATTCTAGACCTGTACGATGATCATTCTGCAGAACACAAAAGTTATTGTAGATAATTTTGGTGACCATTGACTTGGATTGCATGGACAAAACAACACTGAGACATTTCTAGAAATGCAGCAGAAGAAAGAAAATCATACAGGTTTGGAATGACGTGAGGGTGAATTAAAACAATCCTTTTAAGTGTGGATCAAGGCATTCACACAGTTTAAGCCTGTATAAAAATTTCTGAGGCTTAAACACGAGCTGAATTTTTTATAGGCTTTTTAATGCTTTGCCGTATTTGATGTCATTTGCATTATTGTGAGTCTTTATGTTTTGGTTTGTGCAGTGTGTTGATTTAGCTTATTTTTATTTAGGTATGCGCCCTCCTGGTCCACCTCTTGCTCGACCCATCCTTCCACGAGAGCGCAGCGCTGTCGACAGAGTCGTTGAGTATCTGGTGGGAGACGGACCTCAGAACAGGTATTACACTGGTATAACATAAAACCAGAGAAACACATTGTTTGTTTCTTGCACTCCTCCCATTTATTCTTATACTTTCAGATATGCGTTGATTTGCCAGCAGTGTTTTTCCCACAATGGTATGGCTTTGAAAGAGGAATTTGAGTATGTAGGTAAGAACCTGTCAGAACACAGTACGGAACGGTGATGATACTTCCTTCCCTGAGGATTTTATATATGAGTGGTGTTTCACGTTACAGCTTTCCGTTGTGCTTATTGCTACTTCATGAACCCGGCGAGAAAGACACGCCCCCAGGCACCCAGACTCCCAGAATTCAGTTTTGAGCGCAGACTTCGCTCTGAATCTCCCGAAACACAGTCTTCTGCCGCCACAGAGACACCAGAGGACAGTGACGCCCCTGAAGGTATTTGATACTGCTGACAGCCAGCGACCTCATTATCAAGACCTCATCAAATCATTTTGTCATCTGTCAATCAGTCTTAAAACTGCAGCTAGAAAGCCTCCAAGAAGAGAGCAAACAACTTTCAAAGTCAAGACATGCAGTTTTAAAGAAACTTCACATTTATTATTTGTGTGAATGAATGTTGTATTTTATTATATTTGTGTGTTTTTTAGACCGTATTGTCTCGGCTCGCTCCACTCGTGTTTCTCTCTCTGGCACTCCTTGGAGTAAAGTTCATAGTTTCAAGAAATTTCCCTCAGGTCCCAGAACCCACACACAGAAACACTTTACTTAAACATACATTACTATCAAAGGTTTGGGGTCAGTATGATTTTACTGTATTTTTGAAAGGCTTTTATGTTCACCAAGGCTGCATTTATTTGATCAAAAATGCAAGTTTACAATTTAAAATAAATTTCTATTTTAATACATTTAAAAATATGTTTTACTTCTGTCTTCAGTTTCAGTTATGAGAATAATTAGTTTTTATTATCAGTGTTGAAACTATTGTGCTGCTTAATATTTTAGTGAAAACTGTTATTTAATATATACTTTTATATCATTTTCGTAGCACTGTCAAGGCTTTTACTGTCACTTTTGATCAGTTTAATGTGCTCTTGCTGAATCAAATTATTAATTTATTCCAAAAATTTTACTGACCCCAAAGTTTTGAACAGGAGTGTATGCACTGCATGATGCGTTGGTGTTAAACAATTCTCTCCTCCTTTCACTTACTGTGGGTAATGATGATCACAATCATTTCCTATTAAATTACCACTTTGCATTCTACACAGAATCACACAACACAATAATGACTGTCACCATTACAAAGCAGGAAGGTGTGTGTGTGTGTGTTTGTTAATGGCTGTAAATCTTATTTGAAAAAAAATGTCTAATATGTGATTTGAAATGTATTGTAAAAAGGGAAATATCCTGCATTTTTGACATTCAGCTTTTTTGTTGCTCTTTATAGAAATAGAAATTGCACACCAAACAATGATTTTTGCAAAATGTGGGCTGGAGCAACTAATATTAATATTGCAAAATATCCACAAAATTACTAGGCCCTATTAGTTTAAGCAAGATGCTTGTTTAGATACCGAATGTCTGAAATGTTGAATACCTCTCCCTAAAAAAATCTGAACTAATATTGTTTCCTAACCCTTATGTGCATGGCTCGTTATCTTTTGCCTATAATTATTATTTGGCTTTTTTACAGTCTTGGTAATGCATGCTGGGATTTTTTGTTTAAAACATGTATTTTCATGCTTAATGAAGAAAGCCTCAAATTATATTCTTAATTTTTAATGCAATAACAGGCCTAATACGGACACAATTTCACACATGCAGAACATTGCCATGGCTTTTAACAGTAAACTGCAAAAATTATTTAATTTTTACAGATGACATAGAAAGAACTACCACTGGGGAGCCTCAGGACCCTACCACTGAAGATCCACCTGCTGCAGGTGAATCAGAGGAAGAAGAGGCACAGTCTCAGCAGAGCCCGTCCCCCTCAGAGGATGTCCAGCAGGAAGAGGCTGAAGCTAAGGGGCAACAGCAGAAAGAGGAGGAATCAAACTAAACTCTGTTTGAACGTAGTTTAAACATGTTTATGATCAATGCCGTTCACTGCAGCTTTTGGTTTTTGGGCTGTTTGGTTTTGAATTCACTCTAAAGCATGTTCATTAAGTACATCTTATTAATTAAGAGCTTTTATTGCTAATTTATTTATATATGCACCACAGTGTTTACATATAGGTGGCTAAATATCATATCACATTACAGCTTGTAATACTAATGGTGTGGTGCGCCCCATAGTGGTGATGTCACTCAGTACAATACCAGTGCATGGTTCGTTTATGAGGGTGGTAACATAAACAGACCGCATTTGCTAAAGTCAGAATAGTATAATTTTACAGTGTTAGCATTCAGTTGCATAGTAAATAAGGATAAAACATGTAGCAAGCGTTTAGCTGTCTTTGTGTTTACAGAATTATTTGAAACTGCAAGCTGAACAAAAATACTACTGCACTATTTTGATTCTTAAATATTTATTCTTTTGTTTTGAATTGTTTTAATTGCTTGTGTTTTCTGGCCAACAGTTTGTTTACTTGTTTTTGTGTAATAATTCAACTGTCTTGTGCCTTTCTGGTTAGGAATATGTCTGAGACTTACTCCACAGTTTACAAAAGTTTGTCAGTATAATTGGTTTCATGCATAGTTGTCTGCATTGATGTTTACGCTTACAAGTCAACTGGTAACAGAAGTGACAGAGGTATTTATTCATGGATTTTTCAAAACACGAAGAAGATGGTGATCGTTTTGTAGTCAATAGTTCCACTGCATTTTGCATTAATTATTTAATTTTCCTGTTCATTGTTAATTGACTTTTATCTTAGTAAGCAACACAAAATTCATGTGCTTTGGAACTGGAATTATTCACTTGTTTGTTTGTCAGTACTTGCAAGTTGTTGTGCACATGTCTGTTGCATTTACAGACCGGATTGTGTGCATGGTAAATTCAATAAAATACTTTTTGTAAAGAATGATTCTTTCAACGTGGGATTTTCTCTGTTTGGAAACAGTGATTGTTTAAGAATTAAGAAGCACAATATAGAAAGCTGATGCTTGATACATAAATCAATAGATAAATACTTATGCTTTACTGTACACTGAGGTAATATTGAGTTTATTACATACCTTTTTTTTGTCGTTTGTTGCCCATAGCAATTGAAGTAACTCCACAATACCATTCAAAACACCCATTTACTTTTCATTTCATTTCAAATTTTAATTCAGTTGTTTCAACTCCCGATACACCAGCGGTGACTTAAGTTACAACAGCTGTGTTCTTTGATAGGAAATAACGTTATCTTCTTTTGCTCTTTAAGATATTTCAAACCAGCAAATATAATATAACCCCAATACCATAAATTATTACATTAAATATTTGTACAAAACTAGGAGTTGTTTCATGGTCCCAGTAATGTTTTATATGCTTTCATAATTGCATGTCCCATGTGGCTGACTAATAAGTATGAAGCCAAAGACCAGAACTAAAGTACTAAATATTTGATTTTTGATCTTTGTTGTATAGGCCTTTTAATTTACAAATGTTGTATGTGTGCTTCAGTAATCTATTAGAGCTTATTTTTTAAAAACACTTGTCTAGAAAAACCTTTTTCTAATATAACCTTACTGTGTGTTGAATGTGTGTTTTTATTATTATTAATGCACACAATTAAAATACAAACTTTAACTGCACATTTCAATAAACAAACACATAAGTAAAATTAGTAACTGTAATGTTTTCTTTGCCCTCAGCGCAATTTTAAATAAAGCACCATTAAATGACCTTCATGCGCGTCACACAAGCATCCGGGAGCTTTATTAAATAGAGGGTCGGGCATGCGCAGTAGCTCCTCAGCGGTTCGACCTCTGCAGCCGGGTAAGTGAAGGAGAGCTAAATGGGAACCGGAGAAGCTATATTGTCACAATCTTATACCATCGTGACGCTATAGATATATTTAATCAAACCATTTGATCAGTTTTATGTACTACATATTATATAATCTTTGCACAAGTAGCTATTTAGCGTTTTGATAGCGCTGATATTGCATTGACCTTAAACTGTCGGCTTTTTCCATAGAGACAGACGCGGGTTTATTCCTTACCACAGCCAGCGAGTTCAATCAAACATGTACGCCTGTGCGAAGTTCGTGTCCACACCCGCATTGGTGAGTATTTGTGGTGAATTTTGCAGTTAGGATAGAATGGATAACCTCGGAGAATTATGCTTCCTTAATGCAGGAGGCCTTGTGCACTTTACTTTTCCCCCACCTGTGATGATACAGCGCGTTTTATGTGCGTTGTTTGCATCACATATTGCAAAAAATACTGCTGCAGAATATTTCTCTGGGTATGTCATTGTGGTTAAAGATGTCAATGGGCAGCTTGTTGCTAATGCTAGCATCTGAACCGCGATTCCTGGGAAGTCAAGGTCATTATAGAAATCTGACAGCTAAACGTACTGTTTTGTTGTCAGCTAGAATGTCAAACAAGAAAAAGTAACTCTTTTAAATGCATTATTATAAATGCAAATATTGTAGTGATGGTTGGTTCAAGACTGTGGGTGTTATGCTCTGCTTTGTTGCTGTCCTCTTGTATTGGACTAACGTTATTCCCAGCTATTTTATTTTCTTTACAAATGTAGTGATTTGTTTTGTTGACACTTGGAGTGTGACTTGATAAATGTCCAGTAGAATTTCTAATGGTAGCAAATATTAAATAGATTTTCTTGACTGCCCATGTAATTGAAGTGTTGCAGCAACAGTTGGGCCTTGTGTGTCTCAGTCTTAAGTACAGCACTTATGATAAAAATGATTGTATGTCTTGGGTTCTAATATGATTTCTGATCTCCATCTCAGGTCCGCTCTGGCTCAAGGGCGCTGTACAGACCACTCTCTGCCTCTGTGCTCTCCAGGCCAGATGTCAGCTCTGCAGAGGTGAGTGCTCTATGTATACGCCATGGCATGCATTAGCAGTTGTATATGGATGTTTAATTTTCTTTTTAGATATTCTTTTTTTCCTCTAAAGCGTTTTTCCTATGCAAGGGACAGTTCTTAAAGCACCTTAAGATTCATCCCTATTATATGCACTTTCATGCATTATAAGCTTGTTACAAAGTGTTTTCTTTTTAAGTGATGGTAGATTTGTTGATCGTGTTTTTCTCCTCTGTAAAGGCCAGCCCAGCTTTTCTGCCACAGACAGCCATTTCCCAGGTTGCAGTGCGAGGTTTTCAGACAAGCGCTGTAAGCCGTGACATCGACACAGCCGCCAAGTTCATTGGTGCTGGTGCCGCCACTGTGGGAGTGGCTGGATCAGGAGCTGGAATCGGAACCGTGTTCGGCAGCCTCATTATTGGATATGCCAGGTAGATGAGATCAACATGCACCGCTGATATTTTCTCTGCAAATAATCTCCATCTTGTTGCTGTTGTCAGAATGGTTGCTTTAGATATGGTAAAGGTATTGCCATGTAAACTATAGTTTTTTTCTTTTTTCTAATTCTAAAATATTAAAATATTTTAACGTTAAGTTTAATAACTGAGATTTCTGAATAGCAGTGCAACTGTAGTGTTATGTAAAATGAGTTCAACTCTAGCATATTTAACCCCTCTCATGCAATACACTATTTTTTCTGTGATAAAGCAATGTTCAATGGTAATGAGTGACCTCTGACCTCCTTTTTCTCTCACAGGAACCCATCTCTAAAGCAGCAGTTGTTCTCCTATGCTATCTTGGGATTTGCCCTGTCTGAGGCTATGGGTCTCTTCTGTTTGATGGTGGCTTTCCTCATTCTGTTTGCCATGTAAATGCTGCTCCGTCCGTCTCTTCACACCGCTGTGACGACACGCGTTTTACACTGGCTACCAAAAGAGTTCTGTGTTGGTGTCATTAATAATTGTACATTTTCCAGGTTTTGTTGAAGGCTGATGAGGTAAAACATGTATTGTAAAAATGTATCCAAATACAGAATAAATACATGTATTTCACTATTTAAAATGTTTTTTTTTTGTGTGTGTGTTGGAAATTGCGGATTTTAAGCTATTTGAGGAATGTTTTAAATGGGGATCACTCTTGATTTGTTTAATAATCAAACGAGTGCAACGCTTTTATATGGTGGACTAGTAATTTACCAAGAATAGTGTTGTCTGTCACAATATTGCTCAAATTTTACTTATTTTCCTGGTAAATTTTCTTGTTTCTTTTAGTGTGAGACTCGGTGTTGGGGAAAGTTACTTTTAAAAAGTAATGCATTACAATATTGCATTGTTTCCTAGAAAAAATAACTAATTGTGTTACTTAGTTACATTTTATGAAAAGGAATGCATTGTTACTTTTGTGTTACGTTTTAAATCTAAGCACAGCTTGAGTGTGTTTTTCATATTAAAAAGTCCTATTTTTAGCAAAAATATAGATGCACCAAAAAGTGTCTCACAGGAGAAGAAAGTTCAATACACTTCAGCAATAAAAAAAAAAACAATGAAGCACAATAGTCGTTTTGATTAAGTATTGTTGAAGTGGATCATCAAAGGACTGCAGCAAAAACATTGGTTAAAGTTTATTCTAATTCATTTTGATAATACTAAATCTGTTTTTTGAGAGTGAGATGATTAATGCACATTCACATATAGTCTGAAACTACTACATTATATTCACACACAATGCTTTTGTATTTCTAATTTATCCCAAGGGTCAGGAGCCTTGCAGGTCCATAAATAAGAAAGTAAATCCGTTATATTCTAAAATTAAAAAGTAATGCGTTTATTAGCTACTTGGAAAAGTAAGATTATGTAACTCGCGTTACTTGTAATGCGTTACCTCGGTGTGTGATGGGTTTCTAGATATAAATTCCATATTAAATATTTTTTACATCTATCAAATTTCCCCCCGCCACAGAAAAAAATATATAAAAATAGTAAGCAAAGTAGCTTCTACGAGAGATTGTAGTGTTAATTAATAAACCTGCACATCAGAATCAATTTTCGATCATCTTGCAACTTTTTCAAAGGGAAAAATATGAGGTGCACATATTTTAGCTTTTTTCCTAAAGACCACGGTGACAACTAACCGTTTTAGACCAAATAAAAGAGTTACATTTAAGACGTTTGATAATTGTGTGCTTTAAGTTTAAACCCAACACGCACGTGCAGCAATGTTTGTCTCGCGCTGACTCCGACAGCTGCCAGCTCGTGCTCACACAGAGTTCAGCTACAGTCAGGACGAGGTGCTTCTTCAGTCGACCACACGGATTTTCATAACAAAGAGATGAATAACTTATTACTTATTTTACCTATTTTGCCGTTTCTACTTCGTGAGTAACCACTTTGTTTTATATTAGAACTTTTTACAAGGAAAAACTGCCATATAACGTGAAAAGTCAAACTATTTCAGTTTAGCCTGACTTTAAATATACGTTGCTGATAAAGGCTTCAGTTCAACCGATATTCTAAATCTAAGCTATTATGTAGAAGAACAGTGCACTTACCTAGAAATGACCTTCTTGACAAGTACAGAAAACAAATAATCGTGCTTTTGTTGGAAACCGGTAAAGGTACATTTCCATAGCGATACATTGTTGTTAAGTTCGATTTTTTAGTTTTTAAACCATTTAAAAAGATTTCTATGCTACGTGTGTCGTATGCATACTATGCGTCCTGTTTGATTGACAGGTGCAAGTGCGCGGCCTGTCGGCCTCATTCAAGTGGTTGGTGGCTGATACAAGATTAGGATGTCAGCGGTCAGTTTTGTGCTATTTGCTGACAAATATTCTCGTCTCGTCTCTCTCTTTATATTTTCTATTTGAGGCTAAAATCAAGGCTCTGTTCAGCAGGGAGAAGTGAGACTGAACTACGAATTTGATACTGGTTGTGGCCTAAACTCTAACAGGAAATCTCTCTCTCTCTCTCTGTCTCTCTCTCTCTCTCTCTTTGTAAATTTAAATTAACTTACTGTAAACGTGGGCTCAAAGCTCACTCATTTACCTGTGTAGTAAATTAGTACACTAAACAGATTAGTACTCAAAATGATGACGCAATAGTCCTGATGTTGAAGTCAACATTCCAAGGAAATTGACATATTCTGTCGTGAACACATAAAAATATGAATCATTTTTATTAAAAAAAAAAAAAAAAGAAATGTAAAGAAACGAAATATCCTAATGTTGGCCTATCAATGGGCATTGATTGCATGTTTTAGTGTTTCATCCGTGTGTGTGAGTGTGTGTGTTAAATGTGCAGTTGCTTGACTCCATCAATGTTAATCCTCTGTGCCATTTAGGATGTAGGCTGTGTGTGTTTGTGTGTGAGTAAGAGGAGTGGGGCGATGACTTTTTCCTCAATACTGTGTGTGTGTGTGTTGCAGGACCAGTACTGTGCTCAGAAGATGAGACAAGATTAGTAAAGTCTCTGTTTACCGGATATAACAAGGTTGTTCGTCCTGTTAGTCATTTTAAGGATCCAGTGGTTGTTACTGTGGGACTACAACTCATTCAGCTGATCAGTGTGGTAAATATCTTAAATGATAAAACAATAATTTTTGTTTTCTCTTGCCTTCCATTATTTTGTCCTTTCTTATTTACAGGATGAAGTTAATCAGATCGTCACCAGTAATGTACGGTTAAAGCAGGTGGGGGTTTCAACTGCTGTTTCAGGTCTTGTTTGCTGTGTTATCTAAGTAGATATCAAGGTGTTTGCTGTGGGAAAATTGATCTATTTGAACAAAAACTCAGATTTAGGCATCGTTTACAACATATAAATTAGGTCATTTAACACAACTTATTATAATGTGCCACATGAAACCTGTCCAGAAATGTTGAAGTCAGATTTTAGCTTTAAATTATCTAAAAAAAAATTATTTCATGTTGTAGTGTATCTGCCTGATTCTGATTACATTTTTGCAGTGATTTTGTTTATTAAGATTAATTAATTAAAAGCAGTTCAGAAATGCTGCCATATTGCATAAATCTTTCAATATTTAAATTTGACATAACTGTACCGGCTTAGATTAAGACACATATCTCTTTCTCCTTATCTGATGTTCAGCAATGGAAGGACGTGAATCTGCTATGGAATCCTGATGACTATGGTGGCATCAGGAAGATCAGAATTCCCTCCACTGACATCTGGAAACCAGATTTAGTGCTTTATAACAAGTATGAGTCACTTTGTCACTTTCACTTGTGTGATTCCGTCATGTAATATTTATGCACTTATACCTGTTCTGATATCTTTCTTTATCTGTTTTTTTTTGTGTGTGTAGTGCTGATGGAGACTTTGCTATCGTCCATGAAACAAAGGTATTGTTGGAGCACACGGGTATGATAACGTGGACTCCTCCAGCAATCTTTAAGAGCTACTGTGAGATCGTGGTCCTTCACTTTCCCTTCGACCTGCAAAACTGCAGCATGAAACTTGGAACGTGGACCTATGATGGCAACCTTGTCATTATCAACCCTGTAACTAAAACACCACACACGATCATCAGGATGCATGAATATATGTTGCTTATTGTTTGAGTTTGTATGAACCAGTTTATTCATACATTTTGTGTAGGACAGCGACAGACCGGACCTCAGCAATTTCATGGAGAGCGGAGAGTGGGTGATGAAGGATTACAGGAGTTGGAAACACTGGGTGTATTACGCTTGCTGTCCAGATACACCCTACCTTGATATTACTTATCACTTCCTCCTGCTCCGCCTCCCACTTTATTTCATCGTTAACGTCATCATCCCCTGCATGCTGTTCTCCTTCCTCACTGGGCTTGTGTTCTACCTGCCCACAGACTCTGGTAACCCTGTGTTTTATTGTATTTAGGGGTATGCGTTATGAATGTTATACATGGTAACTAATAATTTTTGTTGGAAATGTTCTGGTAATATATTTATATATATTTAAAATCATGGAGTAATGGCTTTTTTGCATTATATGTTCCCAATGAAAAGTATGTGATCACATCTGATTATTATTATTGTTATTTCCTGGAGCTTGATGGGCGTTTTAAACGTTACTTGATTCTGTCTAGGTGAGAAGATGACTCTCAGCATCTCTGTCCTGTTGTCTCTGACTGTGTTCTTGCTGGTGATTGTTGAGTTGATCCCCTCCACCTCCAGTGCTGTTCCACTCATCGGCAAATACATGCTCTTTACTATGATCTTCGTCATTGCTTCCATCATCATCACTGTGATTGTCATCAACACACATCACCGCTCCCCTAGCACACACACCATGCCTGCTTGGGTCCGCAAGGTACGTATGAAAAAGAGCTGCTTTTTTTTTTGTCCTGTATTCAAGTAGTTTTATGTTAGGAGGCTTCTTTGAAATTATAAATAAGAGACTAAACCTTCAGTTTACTTTGTATGTACTTGTTAGAGATATGCTTAAAGGGTTAATTCACCCAAAAATAAAAAAATTGTCATTAATTACTCACCCTCATGTCGTTCCAAAACCCATAAGATATATTTTTGATGAAATTGGAGAGCCATCTGACCCTCCCACAGCAATACAAGTTAAAATTGACTCAGAAACATAGTAAAAACATCAGTAAAACAGTCCGTGTGACATCAGTGGCGCAAGTTCAGTTTTGCAGCGCTAGGACAATATATTTTTTTTAAAACAATGATAATTTAATTTACTCCCCTGACTTAACGTTTTCATTTTAGAGTATCATAACGCATGCGTACACTTTCCACTAGGCGTAAACAGACAACAGATTATGTTCATGCACGTGCTTTCCCCTGGATGTAAATGAGGCTGATTATGTCAAATATGTTCAAGCGTGCGTATGCATGTATGAGTAGGGATGCTCTGTAAAATAAAGGAAGACGTAACTCAGGGGAGAAGAATGGTTGAGTAAATGATGTTATTTTAGTTTTCTTTGCGCAAAAAGTATTCTCCTATCGTGTATATATATATATATATATATATAGAGAGAGAGAGAGAGAGAGAGAATGAAATATATATATATATATATATATAAGATTGAAAATAATTAGACATATAGGTGTAAATATAATTAAGTTGTGATAGAGTATTCTGGTAAATACTTTTATGTACACCCATACTGGTTTCCAGAATGTGTTTTACATAATGTGTCATAAACAAGTCAGCTTTGAAGTGGAATAACTGTATATATGGATGGAACAGAACCTGTCAAAACAATTTGGTTGATTTTATTAACGGTTCTTTTACGGTGTAAAAATTACAGACCTAATGCTTTAGCATGTTAGCCTGGCTTCCACGACTATAAAGCTCATAGGAGCTTAGTCTGGCCAAGCTACCTTAATTGGGCTTAACCTGCGTCCATCAGATGCCTCTGTATACTTCTGGAGGAATCTACAACCAATCAGACCACTCATTCTGATGACGTACAGTATGCGTAGCGATGGAACCTGAAGACATTGTAACCAATTCTAGCTAGCTTCATTAAAGCAGCAGGAAAATTTATTTACTTTACTTTACTTTTCTTTTTTTTTTTGATTATGTAAGCAGTCTTGTTTGGACTGCTAGTGGAACACAAGCTTTATATATATATATATTAGGGCTGTCCCCGACTATGAATTTTCATAGTCGAATCAGAATTTTCGAATCTTTCTATAGT
>JAUCNO010001758.1:5036053-5054606 GCA_032353835.1 Enteromius viviparus | reverse complement strand
CGTCACCTGCCTTTGACGTCGCAATGTCCCATTGGCTGATTCTACACACTGTTCAGAGCCGTCACGCTGAGGGCGTTACCATAGCGTCTCGTCGACGCAGCGTCTCGTTCCTTCAAGGAACAAGGTTATATACATAACCAGAGACGTTTTGTGGTCTAGGATCACATATTTTTGGGGTCTTTAAATACATGACAATAGAAGCTAATTTTCATCTCAGAATAAAAAATAGGTCTTTGCACAACAAATTACACAAGTAAAGATCACTGGATGTATTATAATTTCTCGCTTTTTTCATCTCTCTCTCACTGATTTCTCATTAGATCAGTGAGTTTGAGGATCTGTACGAGAAGGTATGCATGTTAGAGGAGAAGACAGTATTCTGTGGCTGGTTTCAGGTGGATATAAAACCTTTCAAAATATCTCTGATGAACATCATTAAGAAATGGAGCTGGATGTTTAAGGAACACTTACTGAACCATGTTATTGCCAGGTGATATTTACTCAGACATTACCCTACAGAACTAGTGCAATGTTTCAAGTAAAACAATTATATTCATGTAGCATGACTAATCACTTCTTTTTCTGTCTCAGTGTTAAAGAGCTTGGATCATTTATTGAGAATACAGAGATTGGGTTAGCGAGGACTGTAACCGATGGGGATTATGGCAAACTGGTGGACATCATGGGTCACCTGATGGCCATCAGAGACCGTCAGCTGAGCACAGAGCAGCATTTCAAACCCCTCAAAGCCACCTCAAACCTGCTCAAAACCTACAGCCAACAGCTACCTGAGAATGTTTACATACTGTTGGAGGTAACTCCACTTACATGCATCTGATTCTGCTACTTTTCTATTCACTCTGCCGCCTCACATACCTGTGTGGGTTTCACAGTCCTTACCAGAGAAATGGAAGAATCTCAAGAAGGTGGCATTTACAGTAAAACATGAGGTTGCTCCTCTCCAGGCCAATGAAGTTGCTATCATCCGCAGGAAGTGTGTTCAGTTTGAGGTGAGGGGCTGAAATCAATAAAAACTGTAAATTGAAAAGAATGCAAAATCATCAGAATGATACGGGGCTTCCCACATGGAAAGAAGCTATATGAGGATATATGCGCATATATGAAACCTATATGCAATATATATGCACATATATGATAATATATATGCTGCATTTATGCATATATATGCCACATGTAGGCAAAATTGAGGTGCATATATGTGCATATACAGGCCATATAGGTCTCCTGTATTGCTTAATTTTAATTAATCCTGTTGTTAAGATGTTGCTGAGCACCTGAGGTTTGTTTTCTAGATCAAACAGCATGAATTCAGGGAACAGTTCCGCAATGAGTCCATCTTCTTCATCAGCCTGCAGGAGCCATACAAACTCATTGACAAGGTGCTCTTACCATTCTTTTTTGCCTGAGTGAGCATGTAAGTTTTAAATAGATTTTATTCTTACATACTTTCTTTAAAAGTGCATGTATGCATGTCTTTTATCTGTGTTTGCATGTAGATGAATTGTACAGTGGCTCGTTTGGAGAATGAGATGTCTAAGCTTCAACAAACAGCCAATCTGTTCGAAGTCAGTTTCCCTGATTACAAACAACTTCGACAGTGTCGGTCAGACATTATCCTTGTTAAAGCAGTCTGGGATATGGTTATGTTTGTTAAGGTAATCACAAAAGATCTACAGAAAAAATAATTGAAAGTTAGTTTTGGTCTTCCTAAAATTGTCTCCTCTGATTTGCATTCTCTTGGGAACGATGGGTGATGTAGTCCAGCATCTCAGACTGGACTAAGACTCCGTGGAAGGAGATCAATGTGGAACAGATGGATATGGAGCTCAGAAGGTTTGCTAAGGTACTGTTAAAATACTAAAATTCTGTCTTTCTTCAACGTTCACCATATGCACAAAATGAGATTGGAATGGAGTAATTGGATGAGGTTTATGAAAAATATCAGGCACAATAAATGAAATGTGGCTTTCTAAATGTATGTTTATCATTGCTTTGTGATGAACTATCATAGAATTGATGTGTCTGTATGTTTGTGTAGGAGATGAAGACTCTGGATAAAGAGGTGCGTGCGTGGGATGTCTACAATGGTCTGGAATCCATCGTTAAGAATTTGTTGACATCACTGCGAGCTGTTAACGAACTTCAAAACTCTGCTGTCAGAGAAAGACACTGGCAACAGCTCATGCGCACAACAGGGGTAACAAACATAAACCAGCACAGCATAACCATAACCTGACATAACCTGCTAATTTTAAGTAATAGAGGATCCCCTCGTTTTGTTCTTGTAGGTGAGTTTTGTGATGGATGAAAACACCACACTTGGAGATCTCTTAGAGCTGCAGCTCCACCGTGTGGAGGAGGAAGTGAAGAACATTGTGGACAAAGCAGTCAAAGAAATGGGAATTGAGAAGGTACAGGAAGGAGATTGACGTCATTCAAGAGAAACTCTCAGAGGCATTTTTAGGTCATGATAAAATGTTGTGTGCAGATTCTGGGTGAGATCAAGCAGACGTGGTCCATGATGTCTCTGTCATATGAGACACACACAAGTACTGGAACACCTCTGCTTAAAGCTGATGAAAACCTCATTGAAACCCTGGAGGACAACCAGGTAACTCACAGTCAGCTGTGTTTAGCAGAAGTCAGTTCCAATCAGTTTGGCAGAAATATACATTGATTTTGTTTAGGCTAGTTTGGTTCTGTTCAGATCAGGCTAATTAAGTTTGCCTATGATCAACTCAAATCAGTCTAGTTCAGATAAGTTCAGTTTGCTCGATCATTTTTTTTTAAGTTCCATTCAGATCATTTTGATTATGATTCAGTTCAGTTTAGTTCAGTCAAGTTCAAATCAGATCAGTTTGGCTCAGTTCAGGAGAATTCCGTTAA
Source organism: Enteromius viviparus (assembly GCA_032353835.1). NCBI lineage: Eukaryota > Metazoa > Chordata > Actinopteri > Cypriniformes > Cyprinidae > Enteromius > Enteromius viviparus. The sequence goes on along the minus strand of JAUCNO010001758.1, from coordinate 5,051,699 downwards.
ATTCAGTTGTGTGTGTTTCTCAGGTTCAGTTGCAGAATATTCTCATGAGTAAGTATGTGGAGTATTTCATGGTGGATGTGAGTGGCTGGCAGCGGAAGCTGGTGGTGGCTGATCTGGTAATTGGCACGTGGTTGGCGGTTCAGCGCACATGGGCTCACCTCCAGAGTATTTTCACCAACTCTGAGGACATCCGGAACCAGCTGGCCCATGATGCGGAGCAGTTTCAGGGCATCCATCAGGACTTCCAGGTATTGTGAGAGAGAACATGCAGAGAGATAAATAATTGTCATGAAGATAAATGTTTTAACAAAGAATGTTGTTTCAGGGTTCAATGACCACTGTCGTGGAGACTGATAATGTGATAAAAGTCACTAACCAGCCAGGCTTCTTGGAGCAACTTGAGACTCTTCAGCAAAGGTAATGAAATTGTTAAACTCTCATTAATTGCAAATCAGTGTAAACACCCTGTAATACTCCACCATGAAGGATTATTCTAAAACGAATTATATTTGCATGCGTCTGTGTGTTGCAGATTGTCAGTGTGCGAGAAGGCTCTAGCTGAGTATTTGGAAACAAAGCGTTTGACATTTCCACGCTTTTACTTTGTCTCGGCTAGTGACTTGCTGGAAATTGTTTCTAAGGGAACTCAGCCGAGAGAGGTTGCTGTTATAATAATTATAATGCACAGAACTGCTACAAAAAAAGTGTGTTTGTCATTTAAATGATGCGTGTGTATGAATGAATAATGCACAGGTGACTCGACACTTGCTGAAGCTCTTTGACAATCTGGCTGATCTGAGCTTTAAAGATGAGGAAGATAATGGAGGATTGGATCCCAAAACACCTGTTGCCTTAGGAATGTACAGTAGAGAGGGAGAGTATGTGCCCTTCTCACATCCCTGTGTGTGTGAGGGACAGGTGAGACACAATGACACACACATAACATATGACCTTTAGATGCTGCGTTTGAGAAACAGTCTGTCTGTCTATCATGCAACAGGCTGAGTGTTGGCTGAATGCTCTGGAGAAGGCCATGCGTTCCACTGTTCGCCAGGAGATCTCTGAGGCTGTGGCAGCATATGAAGACAAGCCACGAGACCAGTGGCTGCTTGACTACCCGGCACAGGTGTGTTTGGTTACATTTTAATTAGTGTGTCAGTGACTTAAATGCTTTGAGAAAAACTTGCATTTTTTACTCACCTTTTTCAGTAGAAGCTTCATTAAACCTAACCGTACACTTGCTATCTAATGTAAATGTAAATAAATATGCGTGCAGTAGGTGCAAATAGCCCGCTTTGTTTGGCAGTGGCTATTTACACTAACATGTGTTCGAATCCTCAGGTTCGAATCCTCATTTTGACAAACATTTTTCTCCCTTTTTAAATTTAAAATCACATCAGAAAATCTTTTATTTCAATAAAAGTGAAGGAAATAATCAAGAAGTTGAAAATAAAGTGTAGGGAGGGGTTTATTGTCCCAATAATTATTGTGCTTCATAAATAAGGTGACATTGGCATTAAGTGACAATTAGGTGGCAGCCGTGGCATCCATTTAACTGCATTTAACAATTTTAATTCAAATTAAAATGTACAACTAGTTCAACCAACCAGTCAACTAGTTATTATTGCATGCTGTTTTATTATGTACTACAATACTGAGGTGCAGATAATTTCCAATATTTGCAGTAGTAGTATAAAGAGCAGAAAATCCAGCTATTTGAACATAGTGTAAATTGAATCCATTGCTATTTGCCCTTAGTGTAAATAGCCTCTATCGCTCTAGTTCAAATATCTGCTGCCAAATAAATAAGGGGTTGTCCAACATTAGGGAAACACAAAAATAATTATAGTAGCTCAAGTGTATGAGCAATCTAATAAAAGATTTGTAAGGTTGAGGATTTATTCGCAGTCAGTTTGTTTTTAAAAATGCCAGAATGGCATGATTACCACAGATATGAATATAAATAAAACTGTAATAAAATACTATTTGATCAAACATATTTTTGCATCAGTGTAGCGCAGTTCCAAAATGAATGACTATTACTGTATAAATTGATTAATTTTAGTGATTAAAAAACATACAGAGTGGTTTCTTTTTAGTGGATCAGAAGCATAACTGTTTATAAATGTTTCTGACTCACTCACTTAACCACAAGTGAATACTTTCCTTATACTGAATAATGAAGAAAAGGAAAAAGTTAAATGCACCTTTCTTGGAATTCTGTTACATTTATAAGATATCTGTTCTTTTATGTATTCTGGTGATGCGAGTTAATGCATTGAATAATGCATTTATTACTTTATGAAATACTAGAACCATTTATTGAACTTTAAACATTTTTTTTTTTAAATCATTCATTAAAATGAACCACAACCAGAATTTAAATTCTATACTTTTCCTATCTCTAACATTATTAACTTTATTCTTGTCATATGAAAACAATCATATAAACAGAATTGGATAAATCTCGGATAAACAAAAATCACTCGGGTTATATTAGGGAAGTTTAAGATTAATTTCAAACATTTGTCTATATGTATGTTTGGATCTTAGGTAGCACTGACCGGCAGTCAAATTTGGTGGGCGACTGATATGGGCATTGCCTTTGAGAGGGTTGAGGAGGGTTTTGAAACTGCCTTGAAAGACTACAACCGAAAACAGGTAGATAAAAATACACAAATACTGCTCGTGTCTTTTACTTGATATTAATATCTGAGAAAATGACTGTTGTTTGTGACTGACTTTAGATCGGTCAGCTGAATTCTCTGATAAACATGCTGCTGGGTGACCTCACCCCTGGAGACAGACAGAAGATCATGACCATCTGTACTATTGATGTCCATGCTCGTGATGTGGTCGCTAAACTCATATCTCAGAAGGTAATAAAACCAGTAACTCTGTGGCCTTAAAGAAGGGTTTGGAAAGAAGAAATATGAAATATGAAAAAATCATAATGATCTGTGTCCTAGGTCACCAGTGGACAGGCGTTTGCATGGCTGTCACAGTTACGGCACCGGTGGGATGAGAAGCAGAAGCACTGTTACATCAACATCTGTGATGCGCAGTTTCAGTTCTCATACGAGTATCTAGGGAATACCAACAGACTGGTCATAACACCACTTACTGACCGGTTAGTGTCACACACAGGAACTGATCAGATGTGAGCTGGTTACTGACATTAATTGCTGATTATTGTACCCGGCAGATGTTACATAACTCTAACTCAGTCTCTGCACCTCACCATGAGTGGAGCTACCTCTGGTCCTGCCGGAACTGGCAAGACAGAAACCACCAAAGACCTTGGCAGATCGCTTGGCATCATGGTCTATGTGTTCAACTGCTCAGAGCAAATGGACTACAAGGTTTGCAGAACACAATACAATATATGAAGAACACTATTTGCACACCTCTCTTGACTAAATGCATTGTTTCTTTCTCTTTCTTCCTGCCTTTTTCAGTCCATAGGCAATATCTATAAAGGGTTGGCCCAAACTGGAGTGTGGGGTTGTTTTGATGAGTTTAACAGGATTTCAGTGGAGGTTCTGTCTGTGGTCGCTGTGCAGGTGAAAACCATTCAAGATGCAGTTCGCAATAAGAAACAAAGGTCAGATCCATCTCCCAATTTCCTGTTAACTAATGGTTTGTTCTATCACATCTCTTTGCCACCTCTGTTATGTCTTACCCCATTCTCTCAAATTCTATGGCATGCTATTCTGATGTTGTTCATTCAATTCCATCTCAAACCATTCATGCTCCATCATGTTGTTTACTCATTTTATTCTTTATTCTTTATGCTCTTCTATCACACTCTTCTATTCACCCCATCATTCCATCTCACACCGTTCTTTCAAATCTTACTGTCTCACACACATTATTCCATTTTGCTCCATGCCATTCCTTTCCATTTCATCTGATAACATCCCATTCTATACCATCTCATACCATTCCATTCAACTCATCAGGTTTCACTTCCTTGGGGAGGAGATTGAGTTGAGGCCAACAGTTGGGATCTTCATCACTCTGAACCCTGGATATGCAGGGAGAACTGAGCTACCAGAGAACCTTAAAGCACTTTTCAGGTGCAGGCTTTGGTTTTGCTTTCAACTGAATAAAAATAGACAGTAATATTAGAATTGCGGATGTGTATGTGTGAAAAATAGATCTTTGTGAACATGAGCTCTGTCTCCGTGTGTCAGGCCATGTGCAATGGTGATTCCGGATTATGAGTTGATCTGTGAGATCATGCTGGTGGCTGAAGGTTTTTTAGAGGCACGTCTGCTCGCACGCAAGTTCATCAGCCTCTATACACTCTGCAAAGAGCTGCTTTCCAAACAGGTACTTCACATACATTCATACATAAACATAACTAATGCTCTTGTATATTGGGTGATCTTTAAAACAAGAATTGTTTCTTGTAGGATCATTATGACTGGGGCTTGAGGGCCATAAAGTCAGTCTTGGTTGTTGCTGGGTCACTGAAGAGGGAGGACAGGAGTCGTCCTGAAGAACAGGTGCTTATGGGAATTGGAGTTTAGATCTTATGTGTTTCCTTTGTTGCTTTACATTTAAAAAGGTTTATTCAGTAATGTAATGTGGTGTATGTGTGTTTTTCAGGTGTTAATGCGAGCTCTACGAGACTTTAATCTGCCGAAGGTTGTAACAAGTGACGTGCCAATATTCTTGGGCCTGATAAGTGATCTCTTTCCTCTTCTGGACATCCCACGCAAAAGAGACCAAGAGCTTGAACAGAATGTACGCCGGTCTGTTGCTGAACTTCACCTTCAGCCAGAGGAGAACTTTATACTCAAGGTGTGTGTTTTATGTGAGAAATGTTCAAATGTTTTTGGAAATAGATTACTTGCACAACTTCTCTTCCTCTGTTTCTTATCTCTTCTTCTTCTCTCAGGTGACCCAGCTGGAGGAGCTGTTGGCAGTGAGACACTCTGTTTTTGTAGTGGGTGGACCTGGAACAGGAAAAAGTCAGGTCAGTCCAATGAAGAAACAAAGAGAAAGGCACATAAATAAATTTGTTGTTTTTTAAGGTTTCAGTGACCTTTTTTTAAGTTTATTACTTATTCTATGTATTTGCCGAGAGACTGTGTTTACCCAGCTCAAATGTGTTAAGTGGATCATGTTTCTGTTTCAGTAAACTAATTATTTATTTGGTTGTTTGTGGGTCAGATTTTAAAGACTCTGCATAAGACCTACTCTAACATGAAACTGAAGCCCATCTGGACTGACATCAACCCTAAAGCTGTCACCACTGATGAGCTGTTTGGCTTCCTGCACCCAGCTACACGGGAGTGGAAAGATGGTGTGTGTGTGTGTGTGTGTGTGTGTGTTTATGGGAGTGTGGTTCAGTTTGAGGTTCATCTCTGTAGACAGCTGTGAGCTGTGGCGTGTTTGTGTTTACGCGCAGTTCTTTCACTCTACCTTTGAGTGTGTGTTTAGTTTTTTCTATTGCTACGAGAAATCATACTGTATGTCTCATTAAGTTTTAAAATAAACTCCATGGTTGATGAGGCACAAAATACGAATCTAAAAATTTATATAAATGCTAAGTTTGGTGATAAATTGAACTGCCGTTGAAAGGGTCCTGAAGACGTGTTTATTTAGAAGGAAATCAATACTTTTATTCAGCAACCAGTCATTAAATTGTTCAAAAGTGAAACATTATATTTCTAATGTTACAAAATATTTATGATTTCAATTTCTATTTTCTATTCATCATAGACCAAATGTATAACAGTTTTTTCAAAAATTTTAAGCAGAACAATTGATAAGAAATGAGCAGCAAATCAGCACATTAGAACCTTCTCAAGAATATGTGACACTGAGGACTGGAGAAATGATGCTGAAACTTTGGTAGCACAGGAATAAATCACATTTTAAAACAAATTAAAATAGAACAATATTACACATTTTTAACAAAACACTTTTGAACTATAGTGTATAACTGCAGTAGCTTAATTTAAGAAAAGCAGGAAATTTATATTCTGTTATTTAATGCAATGACATTGATACATTATAGTATTTTATGTGTATAAACATGTGTTTTAGGTCTGTTTTCCTCCACTATGAGAGAACTCTCTGCTGTATCTCATGATGGGCCGAAGTGGATTGTTCTAGACGGAGACATTGACCCCATGTGGATTGAATCACTAAACACGGTCATGGATGACAATAAGGTTTGTCATCATGATATAAAACAATAATGCCATAAATGTGTGTACTGTGTAATTGTTTAAATTTAGGTGTGTATGTGATGCGTTTAAATATTAGGTGCTTACCTTGGCCAGTAATGAGCGGGTATCACTGACCCCCTCCATGCGTTTACTGTTTGAGATCAGCCACCTGAAGGCTGCAACCCCAGCTACAGTATCTAGGGCTGGAATTCTTTACGTGAACCCTCAGGATCTGGGCTGGAGTTCGTAAGTTTTTGTATTCACCTCACTAATATTATACTGCATACTGCAATTTGAGACACTCAGTCGCACATTTTGATTGACAGGTATGTGACAAGCTGGATAGACACCCGTCAGGCCCAATCTGAGCGAGCAAATCTTACTATATTGTTTGACAAGTATGTTCCCTACTGTCTGGAGCAGGTCAGATGCAACCTTAAGACAATCACACCTATACCTGAGACAAGCATGGTACAGGTAAGAGACACAGAAAAGTTTGTCTATACAAAAATGTGTGCTGGATTGTGTAAGTTTAATGTATACCTGATCTTTGGGTGTATTAGACGCTGTGTTGTTTTCTGGACTGCTTGCTGACTGAAGAAAACACCCCTCCAGACTCTCCTCGTGAGCTTTATGAGCTCTATTTTGTGTTTGCATGTGTCTGGGCCTTTGGAGGGGCTCTATTCCAGGACCATGTTAGTAATGAAAATTTACATAACCTGTTTACTATAAGCTACATTTTGTACTCACTCAATTTTTTTGTTAAATTTGACATTATCTCTTGTCAGCTAATAGACTATCGTTCAGAGTTCAGCCGCTGGTGGTGCAAGGAGATGAGAGCTGTGAAGTTTCCATCTCAGGGTTCAGTCTTTGATTACTACATCGACCCAAACACCAAACGGTTCACTCCTTGGAGTGAACGCACACCTCCCTTTGAGCTGGAACCTGACATACCTTTGCAGGTCAGTTTTGAACAAAGCACAAAATACAACATCGGTCTGTATTATACACCCCATTGTGGCCCAAGGCTGTTTGATTTTATGCAAGTGTCTTATAATTGAATATTATTTCATAGTAAATATTTTCTCATTCTAATATTGTGTGTACAGACGGTATTGGTTCACTCAGCAGAGACGATCTGCCTGACATACTTCATTGAGTTACTTCTGCAGAAGGGGAAGCCAGTGATGTTAGTAGGAAATGCTGGTGTAGGAAAAACTATCCTGGTCTGGGATAAGATCGCCAAACTCAAAGAGGAATTCATGGTTGCAAAAGTACCTTTCAATTACTACACGACCTCAGCCATGTTGCAACGTGAGTGAAAGAATGGAAGCTGTATATGGGCACACTGTATACACTGACAAACACCAAAACACACGTGTGCACACAGAAACATTTGCAAGAATAAACAATATAAAAAATAACTGTACACATGTGTAAGCAATCATATGGACACATTTGCAAGATATACCAAAAAACATGTTTTAGGTATGCATCATCACAGATCCAGGCATTATTTACATTCTGGCTGTTTAACTGTAGGTGTGTTGGAGAAGCCTCTGGAGAAGAAAGCAGGCCGGAACTTTGCTCCTCCTGGAGCTAAAAAACTCATCTACTTTGTGGATGACATGAATATGCCTGAGGTAGATGCTTATGGCACTGTGCAGCCTCATACCCTTATCAGACAGCACCTGGACTACTCCCACTGGTATGAGAAAACATGTACTTCAAAGCCTGTATGAAACAGTTTTATTTTAAAATGTTTTGACTCACTTAAATGTTTGTATTTTGTAGGTATGACCGTCAGAGACTAGTACTCAAGGAGATTCATAACTGTCAGTACATCACCTGCATGAACCCAACAGCAGGAAGCTTTTCAGTTAACCCTCGACTACAGGTAACCATAACAACAACATATACAGCCCTCATCTAAAAGTAACCATAACAATATTTCACCTTTGACTAGATGTAATCATAACAACCAATTCATATCCAGTTAAGAATCACGCGTAGCCGTGCAAAGAGCCTAGTGAAAAAGATTCTTGAATAAGAGGGTTGGTCTGTAAAGTTTAGCTGGTTATCATACAAGACTTCCTTTTGTCTGGCTGGCCTTAATGGATGTGATGACCTTTCAGTGTAGCAGTAGTGATAAAATGCTGGGCCTGATGGTAGACCCCAGTAATGCTGCTTATATTGCAAAAAATGAAAGGGCCAAGCACTGAACCCTGAGGCACTCTGGTGGTTAGTTGATAAAGGAATATTTGAGAGTTCAAAATGTTAAATGGTGCAGTCAAATCCAGCATACTACAGAAAGATAGACTAAAAGCAATTATAAAAAAACATCAACCGTCTGCCTTACAATTTAATCAGTGTTTACCAAAAAAAGAAAGTCCTGTTCAAATACACACATGATTTTACATCCTTTTTCTCTTTGTGTTTTCCACTGACAGAGACATTTCTCCGTGTTTGCTGTACACTTCCCTGGCGCGGAGGCTCTGAGCACTATATACAGCAGCATTCTGATTGGTCATTTCCAGCAGGGTGGCTACAGTTATGGTGTTAGTCGCATGACCAACACACTGGTCCAAGCTGCCATCTGCCTGCATCAGAAAATGAGCCAGAACTTCCTTCCAACAGCCATTCGGTTCCACTACATTTTCAACCTCAGAGACATTTCAAACATCTTCCAGGTGTGTGACAGACCAAAGTGTCTGTGCAATTACTGAGTACTATGACCATATGTATGAATACAGTGGCCTAGTTATGCCAGTGTATATATTGGTAGTCACTTTATACATATTAGTGTTAACATGCTGTTTTTTGTTTTCTTACGTTTTTGTGTGTGTAGGGAATTCTCTTCGCTCTGCCAGAGCAAGTGCGGTACCCTATAGACCTAGTTCACCTATGGCTGCACGAGTCTTCTCGTGTGTATTCAGACAAACTGATGGAGGAGAAAGACGTGGAGCTGTTCAATAAGATTCTGCTAGACACAGGCAAGAGATACTTTGAGGTGAGCATCATTTCTCAAATCCCAGGTGGGGCCTCCAGTGAACTGGAACACCCATTATCAAATATAATACTTTGCTTTCTCTTTGTAGGGTATAGATGAGTCTATTTTTATCAACCAGCCATTGATCTACTCCCACTTTGCTCACGGTGTGGGTGAGCCGCGTTATGCACAGGTGACTGACCTGGAGAAGCTTCAGAAGACCCTGATGGATGCTCTTGAGCACTATAATGAGCTGTACTCTGACATGAACCTGGTGTTGTTTGAAGAGGCCATGCAACACATGTAAGCTGGCTAGAAAATAACATTTAGGGTTAACTGTTTTTAACAACAAATAATGCACAAAACAGCTAATATAAAATTTAGTTTGTCTTTCTGATGTTGAAAATCAAAAAACATGAATTGTAAAGGTTAAGCACCTGTTTTGTTGAGAAATTTCCTTTTTAAATTTGCTTTGCCCCCTGTTTGTGGAAAGTGATGCAACTCAAGCCTGACTGGTGTGTGTGTTGGTGTGTAGCTGTAGGATAAGTCGTATTCTTGAGTGTCCTGTGGGGAATGCATTGCTGATTGGAGTAGGTGGTAGCGGGAAACAGAGTCTGTGTCGGTTGGCTGCTTTTCTCAGCGCCCTGGAAGTATTTCAGATCACACTGAGAAAGGGTTATGGGATCAGCGACCTGAGGGTAATACACCCACACTGCATTTCAATGATCTCTTTTGATTTGAAGCATAATATGTAATATTGTGAAAACTTCTACTTCCAACCTTTTCTTATTTCTTTGTAGAGTGATATCGCTGCGCTGTACATAAAGGTGGGAGTGAAGAATATTGGCACCGTCTTCCTGCACACAGATGCCCAGATTCCTGATGAAAGATTCCTGGTGCTGATCAATGACATGCTAGCTTCAGGTACACATTGCAAACTCCTCTCACATTTCCTTCTCCTTCCTGTCAGTAGCTCTCATTTTTTATGTGTGTAGGCGATATACCTGATTTATTCAGTGAAGAAGAGGTTGATATGATTGTCACCTCTATTCGAGTGGAGTTGAGGGCGCTTGGTCTGCTGGACACACGTGACAACTGCTGGAATTTCTTCATTGATCGGATACGCAGACAGCTTAAGGTTTCCTTATTTAGAAAATTGAATCTTATGTATATATTGTGAATAAAAACGTAAATATGATTTGAAGTTATGCTCCTCATGAACTGTAGGTGGTGCTGTGTTTTTCTCCGGTTGGCTTCACTCTTCGTACACGTGCACGAAAGTTTCCGGCTCTCGTGAACTGCACTGCCATTGACTGGTTTCATCCTTGGCCCCAGCATGCACTGCAGTCCGTCAGCAGCACTTTTATACAAAACATCTCTGGCCTGGAGGTAACAGAGGCTAGGGACACACAGTATAAAGAATACTTTATTCTGCAAGGATGCATTCAACTGACATAATAAGTTTCTCACAGATGCTGTTAATTTTAACTTTATTCATGAAAGAATCTTGAATAAAAAACACTGAAGACTAAAGTAACGGCTGCTAACATTTCAGCTTTGTTGTCACAGAAATAAATTAAATATTGCATTTTAAACATTCCAATAGAAATAGTTATTTAACTTGTAATATTTCTATATTACTAAGAAACTAAAGAAACAATGATAATACTGTTTTTACTGTATTTGTGATCATTGTATGTACCTAATTTTGGAAGGGTAGTGGAAACTTATTAACCCAGACATGTTTTCCTTCTCCTTAGCCGGCAGTGAGAGTGTCCATCAGTGAGTTTATCTCTTTTGCTCACACAAGTGTGAATGAAGTCAGTGTAAAGTATCAACAGAATGAAAAACGTTTTAACTACACCACACCCAAGAGCTTCCTGGAGTTCATGAAACTTTACGCCAACTTGCTGGGGACGAAAAGAAGAGAACTGACCCAGAAGATGGAGCGTCTGGAGAATGGCCTGCAGAAACTACTGACCACTGCATCACAGGTCAACCTCACTTAGAAAACGATACACAGGGTTCATTAAAAATCCACTTCCAAACTGTAGTAACTATAGAAACAGTGGAAGCTATAAAAACGTGATCTGCCTTTTCTGTGAATGATTTCTCTGTTCTTTTGGCATAAACAAGGCTGTAAGTGCATTCCAGTATGGAGCTCCAAAAATGAAAAATAACCTTAAAACTGTTAAATCTATCTTCATTTTATATTTTAGGTTTTTAAATTTAAGTTGTTGTGTGGACCGCTTTCTCAGGTGGAGGATCTAAAGGCTAAATTAGCCACACAGGAAGTGGAGCTGCAACTAAGAAACACTGATACTGAAGCTCTCATCGCTAAAATCGGCCAGCAGAGTGAGAAGCTCAGTCAGGAGAGGAGTGTAGCAGATTCAGAGGAGCAAAGAGTGAGACACACTTGCAGATATCTCCATTCATATGCACAAAATCGTACACAAGCATTTCACTTTTTTTATAATTGCTTTTTGTGAATATATCTATTAAAAGACATCATAAATGTAATATCAGGTCGAAGCAATCCAAGCAGAAGTGACCAAGCAGCAACAGGAGACTGAAGCAGATCTGGCCAAAGCTGAGCCAGCTTTACAAGCAGCTAATGCAGCACTCAACACACTCAACAGGGTGTGTGTGTGTGTGTGTGTACCGATTGTATGTGTATGCACTAAAGCATGTGTTTTGTCTACTGCATTGAACCGCTCTCAAACACAGAATCTAAGTGTTTTGTTTTCATATGCAGAATTGTTTTGTTTTTCCAGAGTAATTATGTTTGTATGTGTGTGAATAGTTGAATCTAACAGAGTTGCGGACGTTTCCGAATCCTCCTGCCATCGTATCCAATGTGTCTGCAGCTGTTTTGGTGCTGTTGTCTCCTAATGGCCGTATCCCAAAGGATCGCAGCTGGAAAGCATCTAAAGTCGTCATGAGTAAAGTGAGTGTGTGAAGAGCTGACATTTAAGATTTATCCTCAGGGTTTTTTTTGCATTTCACATCACATTTGCTTTAATTCTGCTGACATTTAACTTTAGTTCTGGAAATCCCTCTATAATCAAAAGCCTGGAATTTGTTCCAATTACCAGCGTTTCACAGTAAAATATTTTTATTGAATCTTGATTATTGAGTTTTCCAATGGAATATTGCTAGTCGAGATGAATTATTATATAAACTATATTGCAGCGCAACATGTACATTTACTCACTTTGTTTGTGTTTATGTTTAGGTGGACGACTTTTTACAGGCATTGATTAACTTCGATAAAGAGCACATCCCTGAAGCCACAGTGCGTGTGGTCAAAGAGGAGTATTTGAGTGATCCTGAGTTTAATCCAGAGTTTGTGCGTCTGAAATCATCTGCAGCGGCCGGTCTCTCTGCCTGGGTCATTAACATCATCCGCTTCCACGAGGTTCTGCTACCTTACACCATCATAATCATTCAGAACCAGTGTAGTCCAATAGCATTAATAAGTATATACAGTATAATTAAAGTACTATTTACATTCAAGATGCACACAAAATGCAAGATTTTACAATTAATACGTGTTCACTTAATCAATGTTTCATTTGCCATTATATTGTGTGACTCCTTTCTCATTGTGATTGCTTAATTTACAGTGTGTTTTTCTGCTTCTCTCCTCTATGCTGCTCTGTCCAGACATATGTGAGTAAGCACTATTTCATTCAATAAATAATAATACAATAACTTCAACTTAAAAAATAATACAATAATAGTACTCGGAACAAGAACATTTCAGTGCAACCTAAAATACTATATGTAATTATCATTTATAATATTGTCATTTTTGTTGTTTATTGTTGCTTATACCCTACTGTTTAAAAGTTTAGATCAGTAACATGATTTTTTTATTTTTTATTAAAGGTTTTATTAAGCAAAGATGCATTAAATTGATTTAAAATGAGATCTGCCATTAAATAAATAAATTACATATAAAATATATTTAAATAGAATAATTTTTTTCATGTAATACTATTGTAATAATAATTTAATATAATATTACTGTTTTTACTGTATTTTTATTAAATAACAGAAGCCTTGTTTAATGTTTTAATGGCTGCTAATATTATTAATAATTTGTTTGGTTAAAAAAATCATCCATTTCCAATCCAATACTTTGCAAACCACAGTCTGTCATTCCAGAGCATAAAGCTCTGATATTGTTTAAAATGTTTTAATCAGGTGTTCTGTGAGGTGGAGGTGAAAAGGATGTGTCTGGCTCAGGCAAACGCTGATCTAGCTGAGGCTGCAGAAAAATTAGAGATTATAAGAAAGAAGCTGGCTGTAAGTCTTTTATTAGCTGTCTATTTCTCTCCACCACTATATCTCATCAGTATTTTACAAAGATGTGTTGTATAATCTCAAATGGGTGTCTTTTAAATGTGAAGGAGTTGGATGGTAGTTTGGACACACTGACAGCTGCGTTTGAAAAAGCGACATCAGAGAAACTCCGTTGTCAGGATGAGGTGAACCACACCAACACCACCATCCAACTGGCCAACCGCCTGGTCAAGGGTTTAGAGGTCAGATTACACTGGTTTCTTTTTTTGCATCATACTAACATGTTATGTTGTCATGCTACTTATAAATGTGGAATTGTACTCTATATGCAAAACGTTTTTCTTTTGGTGTTTTTGTGAAAAATGCATGCATACTTCAGTCAGAAAACATACGCTGGGGTCACTCTGTGGCTCAGTACCGAGAGCAGGAATCCACTCTGTGTGGAGACGTTCTCCTCACCGCAGCCTTCATCTCTTACGCTGGCTCCTTCTCCAAGAGATACAGACATGAGTTACTCCATAACCTCTGGATGCCTTACCTGCGTGCTCAGAAGGTGTGGAAATGGAAACAGATTGTCTTGAGTACTGACATTGTCTCTTATTGTGCAAAAAATGCATATTGTTTAAAAGTTCAGAAACCTCAAAGAGTATAAAACAAATGGACCCTACCATTTTCTAACCTTCCTGCTTTCAGTTTATGGGTTTGCTGCCAGGTCTAGTGTATAAGGCCCTTCCCAATCCTTATAACAGTATCATTTTTCTTAGTAGTCTTATATAGTCGTGCCGTCCTTTTATAAGGATAGAAATTATAGTATACAATATGACTCACTGTTATTGTTTTTGTGTGTATCTTAATGACTTTCAGGTGCCCATTCCAATGACTGAGGGCTTAGATCCCGTCTCCATGTTAACAGATGGTGCTACCATTGCTCAGTGGAATAATGAGGGCTTGCCAGGTGATAAGATATCTACTCAAAATGCCACTATACTGACCAAGTGTGAGCGCTGGCCTCTGCTCATTGACCCCCAGCTGCAGGGCATCAAGTGGCTCAAGAGTCGCTACGGCAACAGTCTGAAGGTCATTAACCTCAGCCAGAAGGGGTGAGAGCTTGATGAATATACAGCAGAATTTACATCTCAAGAGATTTTACACAATAATGACTGTATAAATATTCCATACTATTTTTTTTTAAATATATTTATAATTAATATTCTTATTTTATTCAGTCCTTATGGATTAAATTCAATACTGCATATTTTTCATATAAATATATCAGCATTAATTGTATTGGTAATGCCATTTTTGTTATCTTTAAGACAGCATTTATTGTAACTTATTTTAGCAACATGTATTCTGTCGTTGTTGCTTCAGGTATGTGGATGTGCTTGAACAAGCTGTAGTCTCAGGAGAGCCTGTATTGATTGAGAATCTGGAAGAGACAATTGAACCAGTTATTGATCCACTGCTGGGCCGGCAAACCATCAAGAAGGGCAGGTAACAATACAGCAGTAACACACATCAACACTGTATAAAGCACAAAGAATTGTAATATGTCAGTAAACAAAAACCTTCATCTCACCTTTCTTCTCCCGTCTGCAGATGTATTAAAGTGGGTGATAAGGAATGTTATTTCCATCCAGACTTCCGACTGATTCTGCACACTAAGCTGGCAAACCCCCACTATAAACCTGAGATCCAGGCTCAGACCACTCTCATCAACTTCACTGTCACACGGGACGGGCTCGAGGACCAGCTGCTCGCAGAGGTGGTCAACCTGGAGAGACCAGACCTTGAACATCTCAAGGTGTGTGTGTGTGTGTGTACTTGTTTAGTCAGATCTGTAAATCCTTTTGAGTGTTACTGATGGTTATTTGTGTGGATCTGCAGTCAGAGCTGACTAAACAGCAGAACACATTTAAAATCGAGCTAAAGCAGCTCGAGGATGAGTTACTGACCCGCCTCTTCGCAGCTGAGAGTAACTTTTTGGGAGACAACGTTCTGGTAGAGAAACTGGAGAGCACCAAACACACAGCCGCAGAGATTGAGATGAAGGTTTGTCTTTTTTTGGTTATTCGAAAATTCGGTAACACTTTAGAATAGGGGTCCAAAATAATGCATTAGTTAAGCATTAATTAATGGTTAATTTGTTTTTGCTCAACTAATG
>JAUCNO010001758.1:4991767-5021116 GCA_032353835.1 Enteromius viviparus | reverse complement strand
GCAATGACAAATAAATGCTCAGCAATAAACAGAATTCAGTGGAATTCTTCCTGAATTGAATTCCACTTCCTGTAATTACAATTCAATTCCAATTCCATTTCCTGTCAGCTGCATGCAGTTCCAATTCCAATTCCATTCCCGGAAGTGAATTGGAATTTGCCATTTACTCTCAATTCACTTCATGAATGGCCCCAACCCTGGTACACAGGTCTGGATTTACAAAATTAAATTAAATTAAAATCACACACTGACACACTTTTGGTTGCTTAATTGTATTTTTGATTTTAAGAATTGGTATATAGACCGTTTCATTGAGCGCAAATGCCTGGCCTAAAGTTAACTCCTGGTCCGTGTTTGTTTATCAGCCTGGCTAGTGGCTACAAATGCAGTTTTGCTTATCAAGAAATTAAGTCAGAGCCACAAAAGCAGTAACGTTTGTTTATATTGAAACGACTATACAGCACAGTAGCCCAGTGGCTCTCAACTCTTCTGACTCCAAGGTTCTCCAGTGGCCACAATATTCACTTTTCCCATTGTTCGTTAATTACTTGATAATTTAAAAAAATATATTTTAACTCTTAATTTCTACCTGATAAAATATTTTCGAACTTGACAAGAGTAGCAAATTGTAAAATCATAAAAGATATTAAAATTCCCATGGGTTTAATTAATTTACAATACTTATCTGGTTCGACCACTGACCTTTTTTTTTTAAAAAGATCTAGTGCCTATTCTTTGTAACTGCATTAAGAGTTACTAGTACCCATTTCTTTAGGACTTCTATTTGGAAATGACTACTATTATGAAGGACTTTTTCAGTACTCCAAAAATTCACAACAATATTCATCATATGATGCAAGTTACTGTATATTACTTGAATATTGTTCAAATTAAACATGCTAAATTAAATTAAAATGTGGGTTGCTATTATAATCCATTTCCCTCATTATCTATATTTTTCATTGCACAGTATATTTATATTTCATTGCTCAGCTCACTGTATATTTTATAAGGCATTCTATTTCTATAACGTAACTCTACATCATCATCTCCCATGTCTTTACTTGTACCGCAGTGTACGTGTTTGTCCACATTGTACGCCCAAAATTAAATCGCTCTTTAAGATAAATTAATGTGTTTTAATAATTAATGCCGTGATTTTTTATTATGTTACGCTTAACTTATATAAAGGATTGTAGTAGACCAGAGAATAAACTTTTGCTATTGCTTGCTTGCAGCTTTACCTTGGCATGCTCATCACGCAGATTAAACGTGAGCTCCAGATTGGACAGGAAGCAGTCTGAGAATTCAGGATACATCTCCAGAACCTCCAGCAGATCTTCTCTGTAGATGGTGTGGAGGTCGCAGTAGCTTAGTGCTCGAACATCTGCGTTGGCTTTCCCCGGTTTGGCGTACAGATTAATCATTTCCCCAAAAATATCATTTTTACCTGTGAGGTGGGTGTACAGTGATCAGAAGAGAAGAGAGGAAAGAGAAGATGAAGGAAGAAAATGGACAAACAGTTGGAACAAAAGTTCCCATATTAGTATTAGCATGCATGTGAAATACCACAGTAGTGATGCATGAAGCACAGCAAGCACAGAAATCTAGCAGATTTCTTAAAGCCACTAGAAAATCTGTTGGTTAATCTTTCACCCTTATGTGAAATTAAATATTAAATAGAATCTTAGTGCCAAGAGTTGCTCCTAGAAACTAAATTGTGAGAAAATTCTTAGAAATGTGGGTGTTTCCTTCTAAAATTAAAGGAAAGATCCTAGTAAATAATAAAACAATTCAGAAAGCATCTTAACCCTTACAAGAGGTCTTAAGGTCCAAAATTGTATGGCCAACGAGGACTTTTAAGAGGTTTTCTTAAACAGTAGAGAAAATGGGCGAAACATGAAGAGGGAGATGCAATGCAACACAGTGAGTTAATAAGATGCTACACATTAGATCACGTTTCTGACCGATCTTATTAGAAACACACTAACATCTCGGGCACCATGAACAAATGGCAGAAATGGAAATAATCACTACATAAACTACATTTATCTATGCAGCAGTGATAATTCGGGTCTGTCACAACCTTCTATCACCAAAGTAATCACACAAATAGTTACAGCCCTTTCAGAACCTAACTGTGTTAATTTCCAATTAAAAAAGTATGACAGCAAGGTAAATAAAAAATAAAGAATATGTGAGTGAGTGTGAGAGAGAGAGGGAAAAATATTACCTATTAGAAACAGGGAAAAAATACGCCTGTGGATTAGTGGATAATGGTGTTGTGCGTCTTTTGTTTAATTCATTAGATGTTAAAAAAGTTAGCTATTTGTTATTGCATCATTTCATCACATTAAGTTTAAAAAATTAAACGTATGGTAACTAACTATATGTCTCACAACTGTTGTCTGAGAACTGTGAATGTTATTTCAGAAATGTAATATCAGATTATGTGCATCAATAAACACAAAACTGAATGTACAAAACACAGTGAAGATGAAATGCATTTCATGAAACAGAATCTTTTGGCCTTGAGATGAAAACTCAAAATTTAGATAAAATTTTGTTTTTGCTTGATATAAACTCATCATTCTGAGCAAAAAGTCAGAACGATGAGATGTAAACTCACTACTCTAAAAAAAGCGAGAATTGCATGATAAACGCCCTCGGTTCTGAGAACAAAAATCTTCTGAAAACTCTTCTGAGAAAAAAACTGGATTGTGAGATACCAAATCAGAATTCAGATAATAAACATCAGTATTACAATATAAATTCAAAGTGTTCAAAAAATCTACATTTTAAGATATAAACTCTGAAATTGCAAAAATAAAGTTACAATTACTTTTCTCGCTTGATTGATTTGAAGTTCACAGTTCGGGTAAAATATATCTTGATAAACACTGAGGATGTGATACTTCTGAAAGCCAGTGCAAGCTTTCGTGAGGACATGTGCCAAGAGAAAAGTCAAGGCCTCACAGCACATTTCTGCGATGATACACATCAAAGGTCAGACCTGACAAACAAACGACAACCACCTGGGCAGCGGCCACCTGCCACCGAATCTAAATCCGGCTCAGGGTCGTGACTAAAGCCATTAGTGCTGTATATCACATATAAATAAATCGAGATGAGTACGATATTAGAGTAACAGAGTCCGGGCCAGAGCCAGAATTAGTGTTAGAGTGATGAAGTGTCCATCTGCAACACTTTCATAAGACAATGGATTCTTGCTGAGGTAGTGATTCTTCAACTGAGACCTAAGAATACATATGAAGCAGGAGGTAGCTTCTCTCAGCAATTTCGTACAGTGTACAGCAAGTTTCTGCTGAGTTGCATGAGTGGGTAAGTGTGTATCTCTTCTTCTTCCCCTGGCCTTATTCTGTTAAACCTGCTTGCGTAGGAAGAGAGATGGACCATTTAAATTCGGCTTACCCTGCTCCACCTGCCCATGCAAGGATGTGGCTGGAGACTCTAGAGCCTGTGTGTTCGCAAGTTTAATAAATGTGCCTGTAAATAATGAAACCAGCGCTGTCACTCGGGGCTCTCCGTCACACTTAGTGACACTTCGCAAATCTAATGAACAAGGGAAACATGCACCACACTGCCGTCACTCTCATTCCTGCATCTTCTTATTTAATTACAACTCTTCTCCTCCTCATTCTCTCACTTTCCTTCAGCTTTCTTCTATTTCAGTTTCTTTCCATCTATAAAAAAACATGATGAGCTCATCACAGGAGAGATATCCTTGAATGAAGGACAGCACTTCTTTCATTAAGTCTCTTATTACCTCTGAGCCTCTGAGATGTTTATATTAAATTTAGATGAGTGCCATATTGCAAGACAACCCATTTTCCACAGCATTCCAGTAATATGCTATTTGGGTATTGATAGTGTACTTATTATAGGATATATATACACATGTGAACATTTGTCTTTCAGTCCTTTTTTCTCTTTCATCACTTCCCGTTTAGATGCCCAGCCCAGATGTAAAGCCAACAGCATTTGTAAAACACTTCACAATTTCATACAGCAAGATATTCAGCTTGAATCTATTGTAGACAGGTCTTATTTTTATATTTTTGGATTAGATTGGATGGTAAAATAGGGTAGACAATGATCATTTTTCTCCTTGCTGTGCGGCATTGCTTATGAGGAAAAAAAAAGTTATTTTGGAGAAAGCAATACATTTTGATGAAAGATTATCTTTTATTTCTTTTGTATTTTTATTTCTTTAAATAGTATGCACCAAGGATATGTACTGTGTGGTGAAATAACCTAGTTGGTAAAGATTTACCAATGTACCTTACATACATTATACATCATATGAATGTGTTTATTTGCATCTCGTTATAAAAACTGGTCAGTGGAGGTGACTGAAGATTATCAGGTAATAGAAAAATCTATTATGTTTACTATAAAATACACTGTAAAATGTAGAGGTAATAAAAATTGGACTGTCGAAAATAAGATATCAGCCTAGGTCCCCCTACCTAAAGAGATTTCATTGCAATGAAGTTTTGGTGGGCTTATTACAGGCTTACAGTAAAAGTTGTTTAATTGTTTATTGCTCACCCAGGATGGCCACCACTATGTCATCTCGGAGGATCTCGATGGATCCCCTGGCCACAAAGTAGAGGGCCGTGAGAACGTCCCCACAATGGACCAGTGTGTCACCAGGTGGGGCATGAGTGGTCTTAAAGCGCATCGCCAGGGCCCGTAGACATCCTTTGGTTGCTCCACGGAAAGCCTTGCAGCTCTGGAGCAAAGTTTTATTCAGATGAAGACAGATATCAGCCTGCAGGCACTCTGGAAAGCCCTTCAGTACCTGCATAGAGGGAAAAGAGAAAGAAAAAGCGAGAAAGAGTGTTCCCCATGGAGAAGAGAAGAAGGAGGGCAGAATGATTCAGAATGATTGCAGGTTTTAAGAGCTTTGCGTTAAGAGCTCAGATTATACAATGCTAATATAGCCCTGTCTCCCTCAACTACAAATACATAAAAGATGAAGCACAGTATGAATACGTCTGAGATCCTTTGTTTCCGCTGCATTGCATTGTGTTTGCTTTTGTTTCATATAATGATATATGGCACATCATGCAGAGGAGAATGCAACCGTCACTTATGTTTTCCCCCAATTTCTTTGGTTCATCTAAAAAAAAAAAATGTTTCTTGTTTAAAATTGCATTTGGGAAGTCTGCCAAAGAACAAAGACTGGCATGAAAAAATGTTAATTTGCAATAACTATCTATCTGGCTAACTAAATCTAATGCCAAAGAAAATGGGAAATGTCAATATGATCTAGGTCCATCAAAGTGAAACCAATTTAATTGAAGGAAAACAACTGAGATGGAACTGGGTGAATGTCTGTGTACTGCTGAATGAATCACAGATACCATTAGCTTAAATAAAATAGAGATTTTGATATAACATCAGTCTTCAAATGGACCAAACTAGAATTGCTTTAATTGGATATAACATTTAGACTATGCTTACCTTATACAACAGTACGTATTTAACCCAACACTGCCCATGGTAAGACATGCACAGTTACAAAATCAACTGCATGCTTCATCAAAAAAATATACAGACATTACAGAAAAGATTTTTAAAAAAGAAACAACTGCAGCTTTTTGGTCAAAAGCAAACATTAATCTATACCTCCTGCTCACCAGGGTGTTGAAGACAGTCCGTTTGAGTGCGTATAAGAAAGAGACAATGCATATCAGATCACTGCGTAGACACATGAACACATTCAACATTAATAACTCTGTGACTGAGATACATATGTTTGAAACACTAGACACACTGGAACATACTGACTGAAAAATACATTTATTAATTAGATGAAATAAATTCACGTCAAGGGGAAAAATCTTGACTCTTACCATGTTCATGTCGATGCCATTGGTGTATGTCCATGCGTGTTGGAAGTACTCCTCGAGTCTTTGTCTCAGCGGGTTAGGGATCTGGTGGAAGCGAATGAATTCTTTGACCCGAAGCATCTGCAGATGGTACCGAGCTGTTCCTGAGTACAGTCGCTGAATTATAGCAGACACATTCCCAAAGATACTAGCATACATTAGAGCTAAAACACAAAGAGAAAAGGCAGGATTTATGTTAAATATATGTATATAAATATTTGCTTAATATTTGTTTGTAAACTATGATATCTGGATTATTAATTAAAAAGTATTCATTTATTTAAAAAATATTATGTTAAATATGATTGACTGCCATTGACTGCCAAGAACTGAACACTGTCAAGGTCCAGAAAATTGTTTAAATCGTCAGAATAGTCCATCTGCCATCAGTGGTTCAACTGTAATGTTATGAAGCAACAAGAATACTTTTTGTATGGAAAGAAAACAAAAATAACAACTTTATTTTACAATTCAACACTGTAACGTCACCATAGCGCCATTTTCGGCAGTATCCACTGGATGCAAACTGTGTAAAGCTCTTCTGTGTCAGCTGCGCCACAAGGATCTGTGTTTTACATGTATTTACGCTTTGATTTCAATGAAAATTGTGTCACAGCTTACACAAGAGTGTAGGTTTAGCAGATATTTTCTAAAATTGCTTTAATATGCTTCATAATATATAAGATATAAGATCAAACGGCCTTAAAAAGCCTTCCTGACTGCTACACATGATTTTGATGGCATACGTTTAATTTTACTTTATTGATACCCACAGCCAATGAGCATGACGCAGATGGAGAAGATCTTCTCTGAGTTGGTATTTGGCGACACGTTTCCAAAGCCCACACTGGTTAGACTGCTGAATGTGAAATACAGGGCTGTCACATACTTGTCCTTGATTGTGGGGCCTGAGGAGAGGTCAGTGCCGTTATACTGCTTGCCGATAGATATAGCTAGATTGTCCAACCAGCCAATCGTGTGATCCATATAGTGCTTCTCCACATTGCCGATCGCATACCATATGCAAGCCAACCAATGAGCAATCAGTGCAAAGATACACATAAGGAGCATTAGGACAGCCGCCCCATACTCTGAGTAACGATCCAGCTTCCGTGCCACACGGACCAATCGGAGCAGTCTGGCAGTCTTTAGCAGGCCAATCAGAGTTGTGGTCTAATCAAGACAACACAAACAAACAAATTTTCATGTTAACATAGATAATGTTCGGATGAAAAATTACTCTACTGCACTAAAGCTGCACTAAAGCTTAAACAGCCATTCATACTTATATCCATATTTAAGAATTAAAGGAAAACCTTTCATTTACATACCCCACGTCATCCAAGAGGTTTGTGTGTTTCGTTCTTTGGTCAGAAAGAAATGATTTTACTCCATATAATGGGCCTTAACTTGGACCAATTTAAAGTTTAAACACAGCTTCAAAGGGCTCTACATGATCCCAGTTGAGGAATAAGGGAGTTATGTAGCAAAACGATGTGTAATTTGTATAGAGATAGTTTACTATATAGAGAAAAGTCCTGTCTTGAATGACATTATCAGGAAATGTTCTTATTCTGAAAGTTAAATAATCCTTTAAACTGTATTTTATATTCATTCTCAGATTTTTGGGGTGAAAATGTACCCATGAGGGTGTTGGTTGCCAGGTTTCATGGTGTTTGCTATGATGTTCCAAACAGTTTGAAGTATCCTAGTCAACATTTGAAGTGGATCAAAACCTTTCATCAAAGTTGTCGTAAAACAACTTTCTTGTCTTAGAACAACTATGATTCACTTCCAATGTTGACTACTGTAGTGTTTTTGAATTTGTTCAAACTACTAACTCAAAGTATGAGCAACAGTATGAATAACAGAACTAAAATAAAAATAAAAACCTCACCTCTTCTGATCCTCCTTCAAATATGAGCAGGTCAAAGGGTATGGCTGCTACCATGTCAATGAAGAACCATCCCTTGAAGTAATGCACTGCTATCTTAGCTGGATGACTAACCACTTCTTCATTAGCATTAACGTATGTAGTCCTGAAATTTATAAGAATGTCTACAATAAACATGATGTCCACAATGAGGTCCACAACATTGAGCGGGCTGCAGGAATAACCACACTCTCGTCTCTTCTGCTCCTCTGCATCATTGAGCAGGAAGGCCGCGCTGTAGGGCGTGAAAACAGCGGTGTAGATGACTAGCAGCAGGATCAGCCAATCCCAGACTGCCTTGAAGGGGCTGTAGTGTAGGATGGTGAACTTGTCGATGCGTGACGTCTGAAGCTTATACTCTGGAAGCACGTCAGCGCCTAGCGACAACACCTGAAGCATGGAGATGTGGTTACTATGACAACAGTGATACTTTTATATTTTGCAACTATTAAAAGACATCACAAGCTGCAAAATCAGAGACTGGAAACAACACAGTGACTCATGTACAAAATGTACACATTTTTAACTTGTATTCAGTGTAGAATGTGATTCATATATTCATGATGTTAATAATGTCATAAATATTAAAAGTAGATATTAAATTATCAGCAATATGTCAAGTTCATTTGGGTCACAATTTAGTGTTGGGGTCAATTCTCACTATTAACTGACTGTTTACTATGAATTTTGCCTTAATAAACTGATTTGCTGCTGCTTACCATTTAGTGTAAACATTTAGAGAGTTGTTAATTTAACCATGCTAATAAGCAACTAAAGTGTGGCATATGGCATACAAAATCGACATGGCATTCTTTTACACACGCTAACATATGTTTATGCAAATACAGATGAGCATGTAACAGGTAAAAATTATAAATGCATTCCAAGGTTTTTAACAAATAAAGTGAGCAAATGATTCATTGACCCATTTATAAAGACAGTCTTAAAGGAATGAGCTATTAGAATGAATCAGTTGAACGAATGACTGAATGACTCACTTATTAAGATGTGTCTTGTGGCTACCAACTGGCAGTTTTAGTTTCATATTAAAAACACAATTTTATTTTATTTTATTTCATTGTGGCATATCTCAATATTCTGTTTTAATAAAAACAACAACTTTAATGCCCATTTATTATCATTTTTATCAAAATATTTATTCCAAAACTATTTTTTGCTATGTCTATTATGACTTTATATGATCTTTATGGAGTAATTTTCTTCTAATTGATTTTTGATCAATTTAATTAATTGATTTGCACATCATGTGATTAATAAACTTAAAAATCTAAACTGTATCTAAATCTGAAAAGAAAATATTGTCAAAGGTATTTTATTTGACATTTAAAAAAATATTTCAGTAAAACTGATTTGAGTAAAGGACAATGTTACAAATTTGACACCGACATTGTTGATTTCCATCTTTATTTTGAATTTAGTTTTACATGACAATTTCAACACTTCGAACTGAACATACTGTTTTTGCTACGGTACATTTAAGATTTAAAGATGTCAATTAGTAAACTGTTTTCTACCAGTATAGTTCACAATTTTGTTAACAATGCTTTTTAATATTTTCAAAAGTGGCCTAGATGCTTTGCAATGTGACTGTTAAGAGTATGTGTATTTACAGTAGTACTTAGTCATTGAACTCTTTAATCCTTAATATGTCTACTTTATAGATATTATGGGAAACTGAAGAGAGAGAGCAATAAATCATGCTTTTGATGCAAATTTTATGATCCAGCTCTCAGATGGTAATGTGAAAAGCGAGAGAAGGCCACATGGTGACGGGTCACAATCGAGGCATCCACAAGTTAATCACGGACCAATGCACACCATCCAGCCAGAGAAAAAATGACATACAGTAAGACTTGTGTCCTTCCCATCAGGGAACCAGTCTGAATGGACAGAACCAGTCTGGGTGTTCAGTACACAGGAATACACAGCATCACATATCCGCTGAACCATATGATATAACAGCATACAGAAACACACTGGATGCCCATTACTACAATTGAGTCAACAGCTGTTTTAATCTGTATAGCAATGTATGACAGCATGCATGTGGGACACACTAGGATGGTCTCAATGTCACCGAGGCAATTCTCATACAGCCCTCCTCTCCATTCCTCCACTGATACAGAGAGGATGAGAGACAATTTTCTCTTGCTTTCAGTGACAGTAATTGCCAAGCCCTCAGCTAGCTTGTGTGTATATTTGTGTGTCATGGAGGGTGTCTCTCACTTCTCTCTCACACACACAAACACACATAACTGCACAAACAGACTGAATAATGTAGGTATCTGCTGGGAGACCCATGGGCTGCAGCCACTTAGAGGTCATATGTTATACTTTTCATATTCAATGTCATTTGATGAAAATCATGAGAAAGCCTGCAAAGAGTTAGAATGAGGACTTTTAAAATGTTTCTGAAAAGAGAACTAATGTGCTCTGTATGCTGCATTTGTTTTATTTATTTGATAGTTTTGTAAGGTATTTTAAAACGAAAGGCTGAATTTTCAGCATCATTATTTCAGTCTTCAGTGTGATATGATCCTTTAGAAATTTAATATGCAGATTTGCTACTGAATCTTTATTTTTGGCTTTTTGATTTTAATAGGACAGTATAGTTATACGCGGGACATCCAAAGAGCAATGATGCTACATGTCAGCGTGCTGCCCACAAGGCTATCGGTGCCAACAAAGAAACATTTCTTATTTTCATCACAGTTGAAAACCGTTTTGCAGTTAAATACAGTTTTTATGATGCTTTGATGAATAGGAAGTTTAAAAGAAAGGCAATTATTTGAAATAGATTTTTTTATGATTTATTTTTGCCTTCAATTAGATCTTAGAATTAGATTAGTTCAGATAGAGGAGATCTGACAAAACGTGACGTGAAAGAGAGAGGTTGTTTTTTGTAACAATTTTAAAGTATCGTTTGATCAACTAAATGCATCCTTGCTAAACAAAAGCACAATATTTAAAATAAATAAATAAATAAATCCACTGACCCCATTAGCAAACTACTCTAAAAAACTTTAATTTATTTTAAATTTTATTTGATCACATGCATTGACATTATTACCTCTCAACAACAGTAATTATTTTGTATCATTAGACAAAATGACTTTCGGACAGTGCATAAAACTCACACTGGGTCACAATATCTCAAAATGATGCAACAGAACACAAATGCTGTTTTGACTGAGCCCATCATAATTAGTACATTAATTGTATCTGGCTGTAAAGCATGTGTTCTCCTAATGACTTTTTAAATAGCTTGTCTGTGTGTCACTTCACAAGTTTTATCCTGCCAAATGACGTCATACATGCAGTGAATAAATAAATGATTGGGGTTTAATTATTGATCTATAACGCAATGCAGTAATCAAACTCTTGCTTTAAGTGACCTTTGGTGGCTTCAGATTCAACTTCACACTGTGTGCACAAGTTATGTTTATTTTTAAACTATAATTGCAGATAGCTTGGTTATTTATAATCTAATATGGAAGTGTTAAAAACACATGGTTGCACATGAATATAAGTGACTTCTCTGAGCTCATTAACTTTTCTGAGTCTTATAACTTAAGGATTTCATTATTATTAAGAAGACTTTAAAGAGATATATTATAAAAAGAGAAATATTTTTAAAAGGGGGGTCAATCAGAAAGAGCAAAATCACGTTCAGAATAAAGGTTGCGGGTGCGTGGGAGGCCACGCTTCAGTATTAGATGAAAAGACCCAGTTTAATTAGAGTCCAACTCTTCAACCAGCACGACACAAAGAATGGAAAAGATGAAACAAGCCATCTGTGTGTGTAACTGGCCATCTGGATAGTTACAGGCAACAAGTCTATAATGTGGCAAACAAACAAAAACAGCACCACTGACAGAAATAGGCAGAAGAGGAGAGAAAGAAAAATAAACTGAGCCAAAATTTTGCATGCATGTGTTTAGTCATTAGTGGTGCATGTATGCATGATAGTTTTATAACGTCATGTTTCATGATTATTTCCTACTATTACAGACGAGGTTAAAATACATACATGTAGAATATACCTCTTATAGTGTACATTTATCGGTCCTGCTCGTTGTGCAGAAAATGTCAAATCTCAACTGATGTCACCTGATTTATCTATTTTGTGCTGTTAATGGTGTGTTACAGTAGCATCATTAGTGCTCTCTTTGGTCAACATGAAACAACATTAGCAATCAAACGTATTTCTGTTCTGAATAAAACATGATACTCAAAGAAAATTTTTTTTTATATATATATATATAATATATATATAATATACTCTCATATATATATATATATATATATATATATATATATATATATATATATATACTCTCATCCATCAGGATAAATATCCGTCACCATATCCAGAACTAAGAAGCTTCATTTATGTGATCAAAAATACAGCAAAAACATTTTACTGGCTGTATTTCAGAAACCCTACTAAAAACCTGATTTGCTCAAAAACATTTATTTTTAATAACAATGCTACAACAGTTCAGGTGTTTATTTTTTAGGATTATCCGAACAGGAGAAATTTATTTGAAATAAAACAAAAAAAATTATAATATTGTAAATATATTTTACTGCCATTTTTGATCAATTCAATGTGTCTTTGCTGAATAAAAAAGTATTATCTAATTAAGCAATAAGGTACAAAAGCCGTGCTGTATCGTGTACAAAACCACGGCTCAAGTGGTTGCTTCGCACCATGACTAACGATGCACTGATTATTCACGATATAGTACTGCCTCAAGTACCTTATTGCTTTTATAAAATGGTTACCACCCAAATCAAAACATTGAAACTAAAAATATATGTATTGAAATTAGGGATGCATCGGGTCTATTACAGTCATCAACCAGGTATCAACCAATCAAGTCCAATAGTGTGCGTATATTATTCAGTGCCACGAAAGACACATAAACATTATAAAGCACCATAAAGTAAGTGTTCTGAAGCTATTCAACAGTTTAATCTGAGGTACAGATTAATACTTAATTCATTAACTTCAAGTCCAGGTGAACTTTTCTATCCAATGCGGCTGTCTGTCATGCTTCATTTAGTATTCAAACTATGCCTTGCATTGAGGTTTAAAACTGTTAAAAGAAACAGATCAATAAACTAATGCACAGATTTAGTACACTATGCATCAATATCTCTTCCTTCTGCATTTTAAACTTTTCTATGCAGACTTAGAGGGTTGTGAATCCTGCGCGCTGTGACTCCATATTATTTCAAGCATATAATTTTGCGCACGGGATGCGCATGTACTGAAGCCTTTATCTTTTTTCGCAATGAAAGATTATTAATAGTCTTTCTTGTTCCGTCTTATCTATCATATGTTACTGTCTTTATTTAGATTTTTTATGTTGCTAACGGTGGTCGCTAAGTGATACATAGAACCGTTGGGTGAAGCGGTTATAGTCGTGCTGTATTGTGAATAAAAACACAGCTTTTGGCCAATTAGAATCATGGAATGGAAGAAACCGTTTTATAAAAAAATAACAATAATAAATTACTCATTAACTGATATATAGACGTCCCATTGGTCCGCTCCAGGCATGTACAATATATGCAACCGCCATCTTGGAATGGTGAACTTAATTCACCTTACTGTAAGTTCGCACAGAGCTGTTCTGTGGAGGATTGTTGCATCTTTTGAATTTTCAGTGCATTTATTACTGAATGATGTCAAATCGAGACCACTACAATATGTCGGAGTGTGTAAGAGTGTGCTCACAGAAGAGAGATGTTTTTAGCTGTTTCTTGAATATCAGGCTTTTAAAGTCATTCCTCCAGAGAGCAACCATGAATGTGAATGTTTTGAAACATGACTTTGTGCATCTCTGTCATGGTACCATGACACGACGCTCACGCACTGACCTTAGATTTCTGGAGTAGACGTAAATTGGTTAAGAGGGATTAGAGGTAAGAGGATGCGGAGCATGTGGCTGTTTTCTACTCAAGCACCAATGTCTTGAACTGCGAGTACTGACCAGTAGCCAATGAAGAGAGTTAAAGAGAGGTGTAATGAGGGCTGACTAATCATTAGTGGTGCATGCACACATTTGAACTAATTAATTAGAGAGACATAATGTAATATTTCATATGTTTCCATGACGTGATGTCTCACCTGTGTGACCTTCTCTGTGACGTTGTGTGTTCGATCTTTGACCTTTGGTGCAATGATGGTTTTCTCTGAGGAGTGTGGAGATGATGCCCGCTTGTCATTGTTGGTCTCTGAGAAGTTGAGAGTGATGAGAGGGATCTTGTTGATGGTGCTGTACTTAGTGAGGTTTGAGTCAGACGTGGAACCCAAAATGCTGGACTTGATCTGATTAAATGGTCCTAAGGCAAATAAACACACAAATGAGCAAGACACAACTCTCTCTTGCTATAACACAATTGCATACTAGCAGGAGTCACTTGAATAGTGACATCAACACTGATCATTTTAAGAATGTGCTTTTCCAGATCAACAATAAAACCAGCACCACCATCAACAACATTTGAGTCAACTGCAAACACAAGATACAAAGACAGTAGACGCACAGACGACAGAGACATGACAACGGTTAAAAATCAAAGAAGTGAAGCTCTAGCCATACCCCCAGCCATCCAAGAGCGCGACACTAGCCAATGAGAAGAGAGCGAAAGAGAGGGGGAAGGGGAGCAAAGAATGATTTCACTTTTGAAAAGTTAAGAGGTCAAATCTGGTATCATCTCAAGAACTTAACTTGTTATAAACAGGTCACTGAACTAAAAAGATCCACACAGTCTTGAACGCTACAGCACTCTAAACAATCCATACTTTTGCAGATATACATTAACTTTAACCTGAGTGGTTAAATACACATGTAGGTTTAGAAAGACAGATTTCGAAGAAAAGGAAAGGAAGTCAAGAAAGACAGAAGAAGCTGCAGAAGCCCAAACTTAGTTCTTAAATATACAGCAAGTGGTTTCTGTCCCATGCACTTTCATGCCACATGAGGCATTACGCATGCAAGTCTTTCCTCTGTCCCTCTGGCACATACACAATTATTTTTCAGCATTTCGTGATTGTCAGTTTGGTGTGTTTCGGGAGCATTCAGTGTAAGCCTGAGCATGCTTTACAAAGGCAGGCAGGCAAGCATGTGCTGAGTAACAGCTCTGTTACCTTTAATACTACGGCCATTATCTGAGAAAGCAATGGATCACGGATGAACAGAGTGAAAGGAGAGAAAGACAATGAAAGGCAGTCATAAGCATCAGTGATAGGTGAGAGATATTATACTATGTGAGAGGATGATTAAATAAAAATAAATAAATAAATAAAAATTTACAAAAAGTTTAGCAGAACCTAAAAGTTACTCAGAAGAAAAGAGTTGGTAAAGACAATTAAAGATACAATATAAGCTGCTCTACTTTTCTTTTATGTACTACTGAATATTTGTAATGTGCACAACAATACATAATGCATTAAAGTCTTATAGATGTCAAAGTGTGTGTGTGTGCGTATATACTGAAAAAAACATCATTATATACTTGTGTAACGCTTATTTCAAATAAACTGAAATACATTTTAAATGTATTTGAAGAACATTAAAACAATGTGTCAAATATGCTCTAAATGTAGTTCATGAAGTATTAAAAGTACATTTTAAATGCATAGTAAGAAATACACTTAAATTGCACTAATATACTTAAAACGGGTCCATTTTAACACAATTTCAATGCATTAAGTATATTGCAAATACATTCAAATTGAACAAACATATCTTTAAATACACTTAATATACTTAGAATTGTTTTAAAATAATACATTTAATATGCACTTAGTACAGTATAATTTAAATATATTAAGTATGTCTTAAAAGCACAGTTTAAATATATTTATTTTTACCTGGGTATTAGTACAGCTATTGGGTGGATTTATATTTAGGTAATATTTTATATTAGATATAGATCATAAAAATTGTACTTGTGCTTAATAATGCTGTAAATTGTGAGATGGTTTGTTAAGATATCTTCTTTCAAGTATAATAAACCACTTGGTCAATAAACAACCTTGAGATGTTGAACACATTAAATAAAAAACAGTTTCCTTGAACTCGATGTTACTTTTGATTTTATATGCAAATGTGCGTATATTTAACAAGCAAACCTTTTGCATATTCCAAAACACAATAAACAAAACATTTCTTACCAAACAATTTACGTGTACAAGCTATATACTGTATTTTATTGCTTATCACAATTGGAATCTATCATTTATTTCATAAATATACTGTATCTTTGCCTGTCTTAAATAACAAGTTTGCACTTTTATTAAATACGGCCAATAAAAATTATAATTTAATGTGACCTATAGTCCTATAGTCATTCGTCCTTGTAAAGACAACTCTCTGTATTCACAACCACATTTTTTAAATTATGTTATAGCTTTCGCTGAAGAAGAATGTGACTGGAAAGCAAACATGGTTAGTCCATTAACAACTATATCCAAGTGCCAACAACTATAAAACCAACTCCAGTTGAATTTAATGCTTAGCAATTTCAGGTAACACATTTCAGGATATAGGTCGCAGTTTAACATCTGCTGTGTCCTAGAGCTTTACAAAGTCACGCCATTGAGAAAATTACTCATTTTAATGAGAAAATCTGCCCTGTCTCTTGATTTCATCAGTCAGTATCAAGGGCTAAGTAAAAAGATGACTCTTTACTTTAAATATTTAAGCACAGTTAAATATAGAAACCTTATATTCATTCATGTATATTTTTGGCTAGATACATTGACTTAACTATCTAAAAGTTTTGAGTTTTGAAATAACCTACCCTATTCATTTCTAGTGCCTTATACAATATTATAAAATTTCTAAATGAACAGAAATGATTAACCATATTATTACATAAGAAAAGCAGTACATTTTACCAAACTAAGTCACTTTGAAGAAATAGTTCAAACGAAAGGCCACCCAATTTGTAGATGAGTTTGTTTCTTCTTCTTTTCTTTTTTTTTTTAAATCTTTATTTATTTATTTATTTTTTTCCTTTTTGGGAAAGGTCTGCAAGTCAGGACTTGAAGGGGACTTAGGGGAAATGTAGCATTACATTGCTTGTAAAAAATGTATCTTCTGCAGTGAATGAGGTCAAGCAGGTGAAAAAACATCACAATAATACACACTTTAGCCTATCAATTAACTTACTGTGACTCAAAAAGCTCAAAATCTGTAAGTTCAAGCCTCCATGTCAAAAATATCTGACCCCAGATGCCATGAGAAAATATCAGTTTTGTCTGGTAACAGAACAACTAGTCAGCAAAGTTGTTTAAGAGCTAAAACTCATTAACAGCAAATCTTGTCTAGTACCCCAGACTGTATTATTTGTCTTCTATCAGCTAAGAAATTGACTGAGTAAAGCCAGTGAAGAACAGATGCAGGAGATAAAAAAATTATGAAAAAAAAAATTGTTTATTGAATAGTCTTGTGCTTGTTTCAATGCTCTGATTTCTGATTTCAAATCCAACAAGCATTATTATACAAGCAACAGCAAAGGAAATTTGCTGCCTCCCAACAATGTAGTGTTACGTTAAAAAACATTAAAATGGAGACATTATCTTATCTCTAACTCATGAATATAGCCATTAAAACCACACATCTTAAGACTAAACTGGAAAAATGATATAAAAATACTAATATAAATGATCAAAAGATAGCAACACAACACAAATGTTTGGTTGCTCTCTTGAAGCAACACACACACTTTGCTCTTCCTTCATATCATAAAGCTGTTTTTAATTTTAAACATTTGCTTCCATCTACAATACAACCCCCCAGCTATGTATATATAATATTGCTTTCTTCAGTAAGAAAGTCATTTTGTCTGAATCCGGAGAGAAATGCACCATTTAAAAAAAAAAAGTCATTTTGATTTTAATGCGAGACGACAACAGGGGATTAACTTTTTCACTGGAGGAAACATCATTATAGATCAAGGCCAAATGGTACGGTTAAAGTTAAAATGATAGATTCAATTATTTACTTGTGGATTACTGTGATGTTTTTTTATTAGCTTTATGGACTCTGACAGCACCCATCCACTGCACAAAATATATATTGGTGAGCAAGTTACGTGATGCTGAATTCTGTTCAATGAAACAAACTCATCTGCATATTGGATGGCCTGAGGGAAAGTCAATTTTTGGGTAGACTATTCCTTTCGACACAATCATGACACAAACAATAACAAAAGCTTTATTTAGATGTATTTATATACCTTCGCTAGCATGGCGATCACGGTACATCCTCTGCGTCTGTGTGCTGAGTCCTTCTAAATCGTGCGTAGATGATACTCTCCTAAACGTGCACATACTGGCCCGTGATGCTCTCCTGGATGCGGTCGGCAAAGGCTCCTGGGGCTCCACCCGCTCCCAGGGGCCCCTTGGAGATGAGTGATCCTGTGGCCCTGAGATAGGTGAGCATGACCCCAGATAATTCTGGCCAATCAGAGCCCAGGTGTCATTTCCGTAGGAGGGGCTACAGCTCTCACCAGTGGGTGGATGGAGCTCACGTGGAGAAAGGGAAAGAGAGACAGATGACGAGCAGGAAGAGCGTTTCTCATTCTGATCAGCCGAATGGATGGTCACCTCATCTGGGTCTTCCTGTGGGAGGGACTGCTTACTCACTCCCAGCATGCTCAGTGGTGCAGGTAGACGAAAACGGAAGAAACGTCCTTTTTCTACAAAAAAAGGGGAGACAGTTCAAAGGAGGTAACAGTCAAAGGAGTTCAAAGGAGGTAACAGTCAAATGTGTCTTCCCTGAATTTATAAGGGTAAAAAAATGCAACCAAAATGAACACAAATATCTGCCAAATTCAAGATAATAGGAGATAATTAAACTACTTATGATTTTAAAAATGACTGTTGACTGCAACATTAGATTTAAATCTACTAATATAGCATCAACTTATTTTTCACAATTTTGCAGCACTGCGCACTACTAAGCACACTTTTCTGTTAAGTGTATGAATGCAACTGCCAATCAGAACCTTCAGATTAATCAACATTGATATTTTTTATGACTTTTGCGAATAGACTAATGAACAACAAAGAGTACACAGAATGTAAGTAAAATATTAATTTTCCAAGTGTGGACACCTTGGTGACTATAATGAGATTTTTTTGGCGAGAGCAGTCAATTTAACGTATGCCCTATAATAATTAATATCATATAATTCATACCCAATTCCATTTTGTTTTTTGTGATACTAAAATAACCAATGCAGTGTCTAAATTTTTTAGTGTGCAATAAACTAATTCCTAAGAGCTTTTAGACAGCTCTGTCTGAGTAGACTGTAAGTCAGTAAGAGTGTAAGGAAGAAGGAATCTCAGATCCTTTGATCTCCTGAGAAACAGACAATGCGAACATCTTTGAGACACCACCCATCTTTCCTTCTATTCAGTCTGTTTAAAAGGATTAAATGAAAATGCCAATGCAATTGAATTAGCAGTCATTTCTGGTATCATTTGAAAAGTCTGAGTGGTACAATGGTTTCATTTCTACAGAAGTAAATAAAAGTTAAGATTTCAGAGATATTTTACTTACTCCAATGGGTGGGTGTGCCCTCTCCCTGGTAATTCCATGTAAATTACCATCTGTGTAAACTACACCTCAATGCAAATTACAATTCTTGTTATATTTCTCCATTTGGAGGATGTTTATCTTGGTTTTGTATTTAAAGGATTGCATTGCAAGACATTTCAAACATTCTAGCTCTTTAACTGTTCTACTGTAATATGTAATAATGTTAGATTACTGTATGTTCTTTATGGATGATGTTATTAAGAGTTATAAAGAAAATCGTTTTATATAGGGGCCACTGGATCTATAAAGGTTAATAACCTGTGTTGCAGAACTCAACAACAAAGGTTTCTTTGGCCCTGTTGACACTGGTATCTAGATTTGGTCATTCGGATTACATCCCTTAGATGAGGAAGACACATTCCGGATTTCTTTGAGTTGAGGGTCTATGGGCGGGAGTATATGTGGGATTTTTCCTGATCTTTAGAACAGACATAGAAAGTATAATAGACATGATTATTTCCAACACCAGGATATCCAAAGATAATTTGTAAAGGAGTTTATGTACGGTGCAAATTGCAGCAGTCATACAAGGTTACACTGAAGAGGTCTCTGCAGCCACACTGTCCTAACCACAACGTGAATATTTAACAAGAACTTCCTGAATGTTAAACAAACAGAAATGTCTCTGATGGAGGGAAAACTAGGACATCAGCATCGATGAAATTCAGAGACATGGATCAAATAAGGTCTCTCTCTGTTATCTTTCTCCTCTGGAGGGCAAGACAGCCCCAGGACTTTACATGGATTTCATTACCTTAGCCTCATATCAACCACAGAGAATATACGGCTAAACTATTTAAGGACCAGTGAGACCAACTTTATCGAATATTATATTATTGGGCACTACCACAACACTGAGTGTACGAGAGCTTCATGATCACTTGATGCCTCACAACAACATTATGGTGTCCTTCAAACTCACGACATCTGTTTCTATTGTTGACATAACACTTCAAGCAGCTTTTGACATGATAAAATGATGACATTTGATTTTGCGATGATTTTTTTCATGACTGTTTTACTCCTGTTGTAAGATATATGTTTAAATGCCTTCTTCATATGTGTAAGGAGATGCATGCTATGCTGAACTCATTTGCAAGCTGCAGATTTGCTTTTGACTGCAAATATCTCTACTTTAACAACAGCCTCTTTGCATCACATTTTTGTTAACCTGGCACACTTCACACTTGATGTGGAACACAACAAGCCTGAACTGTTTAAATGAACTCGATAAAAGTGTTTCTAACACACTTTTTTTGACTTGGGTATTCCAGGACGTGAAGCAGTAGAGTGACAGAGTTGTCATTTGCTTTTCTTACCCTTAGGAATAATAGCATGTGAATAGTATAAATAGTAGGGATGTAACGGTATTGTAAATACCTTGTACCACAATATCACATTTTTCCGATACTACTGTGGTCGCATGACTCGATAAAACAATTGGTCTTCTGAAGAAAGTCTGCTCAGGCGAATGGACCGAACTACAATTCCCATCAGCCCAGGCATGGCCATCATTCTTTGCGGTCTGTTGTTGTCGCTACAGATCAGTGTTGCCAACTTAGCGACTTTTCAGACCCCCTTGGCTACATATTTACTTAAAAGCGACTAGCGACAAATAAAGAGACTTCTTGGACAAACCTTAGCGAGTCACTGCTAGTGCCGCACGAGCGCGAGTTCTTGTTCTCTCAGGAGTTCTTCATCTCTCTGCGTCTGTTCTGTTCAGCGAGCGGCTGAGAGGAGCAGGGCTTTCAGTTAAAATAGATATTATTATTATAGCCAAAATCACAGCATAGCCATTGTCTATATCTTATGTGAACTTGGTTTCATTATTATGAATTATAAATATAATTATATAATTATAAACGATTATAAATAAGGATTTTAATCTAAATAAACATCTTGTAAGGTAGAGCTAGTTCAGTAGGCCTTATAATGGCGTGCATTTCAGTCACTATTTCATATTCATTCTGTTTTTCTGACAACAGAAACCATTAAAAATATCAGTGAAAACAGTTATATAAAGAATAAGGGTGCATTGAATAATATTATGTGACCCCAGAGAAGCAAGATAATATGAAACACTGACTTAATAAATTGCAAATTGATATATGACGTCATTAGCAATCTAAAACAGTTTTAAATCAGATGTGTGGAAGGTTTAATACATTTTTTTGTTATTAAAATTCCTGTTTCAAAATTTACAGATAGATTGCTAATGTGTGGGCCTTTGATATGTTCAGTGTTCATGTAAACTGTTTAATAAACACTTGTGGCACTTTTTTTGAGTCTCTTAATTAGTTTTGTTTTTTATGTAAATGATTCAATAAATACGGTACCGTGCCATTCATACCGAGGTATTACCGTACCGTGAAATTTTGATACTGTTACATCCCTAGTAATAGCATATATATATATATATAATTAAGAATTAAAGTCAACATTAATATAATAATTCTCAAGAGTATGCAACAACAGAATCCATAGGAATTCGACAGAAACGGCTACCAAACATCTATTAAATAAACTAATTAACAAAATCAAGCTACATTTTCTGGGTTGTAGTCAGGGCACTTAATGTGTCACAGGCAGCTGCTAAGTGGCTCCTTAATGATCCTTTAATGAAAGTCAATTTTATTGTCTTCTAGATCAATCATTAAAAAAAAAGTAATAAAAAAGTAAACTCTCCTGAACAAACTGTGTGATCTGGGGCATCATTCATGTCCCTAACCTCCATCTATGCTTAGTGCCTTAGTAGCCTCACTGATAAATAAAGCCCTGGTGTAAATCAAGAGGGGTCAACAGGTCTCAGTCCATTTGACAAAGAGTGATCAATAGCACTAAAACGAGCTTCCTGCCTCACTGCCCCCGAAGACACACCAGAACGAATGGCTCTCTTTCTCTTCAAATGACAGGGAGGAACATCTCTCTTGCCCTCTTACAGCCCTATTCACCTATTATAGGACAGCAGTTGATAAAACCACAGACAACTCAACTCTGTGCAATGCAGACTGATGCTTTCAACTCCCTCGCTCTGAAATATCTACAACCACAGATCTCAGATTAGAATATACAACCACATCGAATTCAATTGGCTCCAGAATAGAAATGTCCTTTTTGGCACGACATTTGTAACAACAAATAAACAATTCCTTTTGTATACAGTCAGATGGGTTTTTTTAGTAAGACAGGCTTACTTCGGATCAGGGGGACCGTCTGAGAGAGGCTTCATAGAGAGCTTGCAGAGTGAACGGAATACCAAAAATGCATCCTTCTGGAGAATATGGGAAAACTTCGCACCCGGTGCTTGACCAGTGGTGGCTACCGATTCCTGTGGGAAAAAGTCTCTTTTAAACTTGTGTTAAGAGTCTTACAGCAATCAAAATTAACTGCCAGAGAAATTAATCATCATCTATAGCACATAACATGCATCAGCTGTAAAAAAATCAACAGGCCATAAAATTGGTGTTATGGTCCATTAAGCAAATATAATAACCCCTAAAAATATTTTGACACTAATGACATAAAAAAATAATAATAATAAAAAAAATAAATAAATAAATATCCTCAAGAATGTAACAGAATGTATTATATTATATATAAATATATTTCATATATAAAATATTTTTTTCTTAAATATATACAAACATGTGTGCGTATTTATATACAGGTATACATAATAAATAACAGTCCTCAAACATATATTATGCAAACAAAAGCTTTTATTTTGGATGCGATTAATTGCAGTTTATTTTTGCTGATATGGTAATATTGTGTTTTAAGAAAGGCAATAACAAAATTGCGACAATACTAATAAATATCTATTGTATTGGGGCAACCTAAAGAGAAGATACAATTTTGTTGAATTAAAGGCCATACACATTTCACTGTGTAAGCATAGAAACAGGGAATTAAATAGATTTTAAGCGTTATAACGCATAAGAAAACATAAAAGCAATGGCAATCTTATTTCTAAAAATGTCCATGCTTTGCTACTTCTAGCTGCTCATTCAAAAAGACGAGGGAAAACTACTCTTTTACAAAACATTTCACATGAAGCAGTTTGTTATTATAGCAAAACACTTGAGAGAAATGAGGGAATCATGGTTTGTGACATCGCAAACAAACCCTAAAATTTAATTTTAAGGAATTCAATGATGTTAGTTCTGGATAAACAATCCAGTCAAAACAATCACACAGGAAGCTGTTTAACTGGTACCTGAGTGTCATTGGAAGAGACAGACAGTCTGTCGTCGGGTAGGGACGGAGTAAAGCTGGCAGAAATGGGTGTTCCAGGGATGCCGTTGGCGTGAACGTTTTCGTTGTCGCTGCCCAAGCCTCCCTCTTCTTCCAGAGAGTTTGGAATACCCTCAGCTGGCTCAGCCTCGCCCTCACGGCTTTCCTTAACATCTGAACACAGAAAAATAGACTTCAGGCTAGGTCCTGGTTTAAAGTGTTTCGCTACCAAAATTAAAACACCTCTAGAACAGTCATTTAAACTAAATAAGACTGACTTCAGGCAGTCAACAAAAACAGCAGTTTAGCAAAAATGTTTATCATTTTCTGCTATCATTTTTGCCATTACAAACATTTGATTTCTATATCACACAAAACAAGAAATCTTAAATAATTTTTCATTAACTTTCTAAGATAAAAAATATAATTTAAAAATAAATAATTTTTTTTTTTTTTTTTTTTGCTGAATCAACAACACTTAAAATGGAAAGCTACAGAAACCTGTTTCTGCCACTGTATAAATAAAAAAGAAAAAGGTCATTTCGACTTTTAATCATCATTTTTTGCGCATTTACGAATTTTGACGTTTTCAGAAATTTTGATAGAAACTTGCAATTCTGAGACATGAAGTCAGAATTTCAAGAAATAATCTTAAAACTCGACTTTCCCCTCAGAACTACATGATATAAATTGTGAGATGAAAACTTTATTCACAAATGCGACTTTGCATCTCACAATTCTCGCAATTGCAAATTCATATTGAGCATTTCTGACTATTTCCTCCCAATTCTGGTCTTTTTGTTCAGAATTAATTCAGAGATATAGACTCGAGGTAATTGCGAGGTATAATGTCCAATTCTGAGGAGAAAAAAAGACTAATATGTTCTCAGAATTGCAAGTTTATCTCTTACTATTGCTTAACTTGCAATTAAAGTCAGAAATCAGAAAAAAAATTCAGAATTGTGGGATGTAAACCCAAATTTAATTCAGTGGCAAAGGAGGATTTTTATAATATTTGGCAACATTATTAAAAAAAAATTTCGCTGCATATCTAATCAAACTAAATTCCAAAAATCGTACTGACCTCAAACATATAAATTATATTTACATTCACATCTATTTATATTTTTATAATACGAAATGCACATCTGACCCCTTCGAGTTCGATAAATACAACTCGCCTCCAGCAATTGTGTTTACAACTTCTTGTAAAATGCTCTGTACAATCTGCTGTGCCTTCTCTTCATAGTTCTGGTTTTCTTCTTCCTCGGTTGCTCCCGTGCCATGCTCTGCCGCACCCAAAAAAGACAGAAGAGAATGCTTTAGCGCCCAATTCTGTCTAGTCAGTCATTCACGGTGCGATAGGAGGATTTTCCCTCCAAGCACGGTCTGTAGTCACATTTAATCCACGCTATCAGCTTCTCAATTTAACTTTAATAAGTGTTATTAAGAGGGGACTCCATACTGCTTGAAACTGGGTGATGTTCTGATGGAAAGCTGTGCTATTAAACTTACATAAGACTCAGGGACACTGACACAGTTTTCCAATAATGTCACATCATTACAAGACGCCTCATCTGTTTTGATGTCAAGCCTGAATACACGATTAACTAATAATGACTAGGAATCAGTGATGCTTATATATCTGTCATCATTAACTCATCTTAGTGCCATTTCAAACCGATACGATTTTTGTTCATGTTCAAAACACAACTTTTCTCTGTTTCTGTCTCTAATCCTAATGAGCAAAATGTAGATCCAACAAGGTCACAAAACATCCTAAAACAAATCTAGTCGTTGAATCCAAGTCTTGTGCAGAGATATAATCACTTTATATGATAATAAACAGATTTAATTAGGCTTTTATTCACCTATAAACATTACATTAAATCTGTTTATCATATTGGATCTTCCATGTTTTGGTTTTATTTCTGGATTTTTGAATGGAAGGACAGAAAACTCAAAGGTTGTATTATAAATATCCTAATTTTTGGTTTCTTTAAACAGGAAATTAAAATCTATACAAGATATTTTGACTGAAACGCTTGTAATACATCTTATTATTATAGGAGATGTACAATTATTTAGAGAAATTAGCATAACCATTTAAATAAACATGGAACCCTAAAGCTAAATGAATCTCTGCGTGCTTCTCTTTACTTTGCGCAGCAGCAGTAGCCTGGTCTGCCTCGGTCTGCTCATTCTCCGCAGGGCAGAAGTCGGTGCCGTTCTCTGGTTCGGGACTCTCGTATGGCGGAGATCCCTGCTCGACCTTGCTGCCCTGGTGTCCCGGTCCACCGTTGGCCTCCACAGGCAGGCTTTTGTCGGGGGTGTCGGTGTGCCGCTGTCCGGGAGACTCTGGTTCTTGCTGGCTGACTGGAGAATGCTGCCTGTGCCTTTCTCTCTCCATCTGCTTGGCTTCCTGCATCTGGAACACACATACACACACAGTCAACACATTTTAAACATGGATCAGGGTGAGTTTACACACTCATGTTCCCTCCGGGGCAGCCGGGAGCCCAAAGCCAAGCTGATGTACATCCATTTCTCTGAACGGGAGGGAAATGATTACGTTTAGGAATACAGACTTTTCCCGTCCTTTTAAAACAAAAAGAAACACAAGACCAGGATCTTATAGCATCTTGTTGTATGTGAAGACAATGTCGGTGCTTGTAGAGACAGATGGTGGTTGGACTACATGCACCTGGAATGACAATCTGAACTATGCACATGCTTACATCGGTGTGTTATTTTAAGCAAGAGAAGTGTATGACTTTTAAAGCTGTAGTTTATTTGGAAATTAAAATTCTGTCATCATTTACACCATTTACTTTCGACTAGTTTATCCAAAAATGAAACTTTTCCCATATTTTACTCACCCCGAAGCCATCCTAGGTGTGCATGACTTTAATTTTTTAGGTGAACAGGTTTTGAGTTAAAATTAAAAAAAAAACGTCAGCCAAGAAACTGTAACTCTGCCCTCAGTCAGATATTTACATTATAATTTTAAAACTAGAAATATTTTTGTTACAAAAACCTATCAATCTTCTTCAGAAGACATGTGATAACCCCTGAAGGCGTATAGTTTTGCATTGCAGTACTTTGTGGATACGTCCGAAGGCATAATTTAGCTTGGAAGAAGAGGACAAATGATTAAAAAACTGTGTTTGTCTGAAAAAAGAAAGTCATATAAACCTAGGATGGCTTTGGGGTGAGTAAAAT
Source organism: Enteromius viviparus (assembly GCA_032353835.1). Lineage (NCBI taxonomy): Eukaryota > Metazoa > Chordata > Actinopteri > Cypriniformes > Cyprinidae > Enteromius > Enteromius viviparus. Next base: position 4,994,162 of record JAUCNO010001758.1, on the reverse strand, counting down.
ATGGGGTAATTTTCATTTTGGGTCGAATTTTTCCTTTAAGTGGAACATAAAAGATACTGTATATACAAGGGAAGTCAATGGTGTCCAAACAACATTGGACTGGTTTTCATTGTTTGGATCAAAATGTTTTTTTTTCCCAATTTTTGCTAAAAAGGATCGAACAGTAGCTTCTTCAAATCATTGCAGAGGAAATAGGTCTAACATCAATGACAGTGACCCTCTCACATTATGCAACACAAAATCTTTTAAAAAATGTCTCAGATAACAAACATCATGTCAAAAATCACACACACAACTGACAGCTGAATCTCAGTGCCTTGTCAAAAAACGTGTGCTTAGCAACTCTTAAAGCTAAAATGTGACTAAATGTAAATAAATGCAAACGTTAAAATAAATAAATAAATAAATGTATACAATGCCAGAATCTGATACTTAGGTACTTCGGTAAATAAAAAATAGAAAATAAATATAACAATACCATGGGTAATAAAACTTAAAAAATAAGATTTAATAATTCAGTGTATATATAATTTGCAATTAACACATAATTTTATGTTTTTTTAAATGTTATAATTTATTAAATAAATACATGTTTGTACAACACCAGTCTCTGGTATAGTAAATAGCAAAATAAAAAATCGTAATCATCTTAGGTCCTATTAACTATGGATCCAATCATTCAAAATGATGGATTCAATAATTAAATCTAAATATTATAATATTTACACATTGTTATGAATATATTTTTAATTTCTAAGAGAAACAAACATAAATATAAAAAATAAAACAAACACAGACATAAATAAAACAAATATATTTGTAACATTCCGGAGCATATAAAAAACACTAGCAGCAGACTGTTGAATATACTGCGTTTAATGTTAGGTTTATTAATAAAGTATGAGGGACAAAGATGCCCCTTCTCTAGAGCTTTCAGCTGAATTCAGTCGGTCTAATATGGCCTGGTCCGAGTTGTCAAAACAAACACATCTTCAATATTGTACAGCTGATTAGTTATGCATGATGTGTCTGGCTGTGGCAGAATGTGTCACGCTCCGTCCGGACTGCTAAAACTGCATGACAGTGTGTTTCGCTTGTGCCAAAACCACAAGTGGCATCCTTTTGATCAATGCACCAACTGTGAAACATCTAAACTGTACCTCACTGTCCTCATCCACATGCAGCTACCTAAACCACAGCGATACAGACACATCGCGTTTGCTCCTGGTATCAACATCCATCTCGGATGATCTGAACCTAAAGGACGACCCTATATGTGACAGTAAACAATGTTTTTTGATCCGATCCCTCAGTGCATAATGTGTCCTAAACAACACTAACCATGTGACACCAAGTTTTAATACTCAACTAAATTAATTCTAGAACAATTCAGCTCAAAACATTACATTTATAGTAAGATCAAAGTCCATTTACACAAAAAAGAAAATATTCTTGATATTGAATACTCATTAAACTAAAACAAAAAAAATATCTTATATATTTCTAATAATGTATTCAATATAACAGAAATGATTTTGTATTCCATTGTGAATATCACATTTAATGCACTTTCAACATTTTTCATTACATCCTGATCCATTGATTCCTGGCCATTATTATTAATACAAATATTTATAGAATTCTCCATTAAGCATTAATATCTATGCATTAAAATGTTTATTTGTAAATATGAATAAAATATTATGGTTTATGTTGAATAATTGTGCATATAAATATTTATTTTATTCATACAGTGAAAAAAAATGGGGAAAATATAAATTATTTTAAATAAATTTGTATATTTACATTTCATTAACATATTAACAACAGATTTAACTTTCTAAAAATACAATTATCAATTACAATTGCTCTTTTCAGCTTTTTTTTTTAAAGAAATAAATACTTTTATTCAGAACATATTAGAAAAGCTGACAGTAAACAGTGCTTTTAAATTATTAATTGCAATTAATTACATTCAAAACAAAAACATAATATATCTTTACATAATATTTCTGTGTCTATATTTAATATGTATAGATAATAAACACACATACAGTATACATTTTGAAAATATTTATATTCATTTAACTTATATATAAATGTATTTAATATATAAACGTAACATTTTTCTTAAATATATACATGAATGGGTGTGTATTTATATACACACAGTGCACACACATATACTGTTTAAATATTTGATGAAAGGTGGGCTATGTCATTTTTCAAAAACCGCTTTAGAAAACTATGTCAGGGCAGCGTACCAAAACAAACTAGTAGCCAATCAGCAGTAAGGGGCGTGTCTACTCATGATGTGGACTAGGGATGGGAAGATTCCCCGATTCGCTCGGTGCATCGTCTTAAAAAGTTAACGATGCGATGCATCGGTTTAAAA
>JAUCNO010001758.1:4970836-4991667 GCA_032353835.1 Enteromius viviparus | reverse complement strand
AATAACCTGTCTCTGCCTTTTGTTTTTAATAAACTTCTGCAAATGGATCCGCACTCTGTGTCAGCATCCTTGTTACAAATAGGATATTACACTTAAAAAAGATCAAATAAATCATTTAATTTACAAAAGAAAAGTGGTTGCAATGAATTTATTTCAGCTATATATAAATAAACAAATTTAGTCGAATAACTTTCAACATATATATATATATTTTTTAAATGTAGCAAAAAAAAAATTTTGTAACCAAAAATTATATATTTTTTTTCAGCGTATGGAGGCTAAAGTTATACCTCATCTTCCAATAAAGTTGAGGAAGCAGTGATAAGTTAAGAGAGAGTGTGTAAGCAGAAGAGTGATGCCTCGTAATATATTATATATTTTTATGTTAATATTATATTGTAATTTTTTATTCATTAATATATTTTGTGTTTTTACATTCTCCAATATTGCAGATTATTTTACAGATCCAAGCAAACATTTAATTTCTAAAAACAAATTAAATAAGCCTATAACAATTTTTTTTGTTTTTGTTTTTCATGGCAGTTTTGCAATATTTCTAAATTTTAAAACACTTTTAAACAACTTAACTGCTAAAATTAGTTGCATCTTCATGCTAAACTGCTTGTAAAAGGCTACATAACTTATCTGCAATTGATTTAGGATTTGTAACTTTTTAATTATTTAACATATTTGGCAACAATACTGATTGTGATGGTGGCACCATATTTTTTGTTTGTTTTTATTATTCATTTTAATATTATTATAATTTGAATGCATGTACGATGTACGAGAAGATGTTTTTGGCCCGTGTGAGTGCAGACGTGTCTCTGTGTAAGTGATAAGACCAGGAGGGGTGAGTCTCGGGCTGCCCTTAGAATAGGCAGGTCTTCCTCTCACATTGCGCTTCTTAATGGATTAAACATGCTGTTTCCCCAGGATACTACAACTAGGTCAGGATTTGACCGGTCGAGGTTAATGTGCAAGACTTGCACACGCAGCACTACTGCAGTCGCAGCACATTCATAATTCCACCGTGCACCCAGAACGAGAAGTCAACAAATCTGCACAAAGTATTAACAATTATGAAACAATATCACGATGAACCCCAGAGTCTCTGTCTTTCACTGACTGCATCTGATGGTGATTTTTGGCGGGAGGATGTGGTGTGTTTATATGAGTGTGTCTGTATGAGTGACCAGCTGGACTGGCAGTGAGAGCAGAATCGTTTAGCTCTCTAACGGGCAGCCAGAGATGGGCGGCCCGCACAATGCCATCCTCTCACGGGCACCTAAACGGCCTCTTTGTAGCTCAGGAGGAAGGATGAGTCGTCTCTGCATCCAGATCCGGCCTTGCACACTCCAACACACTCACTCACATACAGGTGTTCAAACAGACTAATTTTGTGCTGTTGCATTCCTCTCATCTCATCTTGCTTGATAAAAATTGGGTCAAGATCTTTATTAAACTCTTTAACAAAATGAACATTACAAAGGTAGGTTTTGCCAATAGAATCTTCATTTTTAACAGTGTAGAAAAAAAGGATATTTTATAGAATCAATTTTTCACATCCAGTTGTAAGATAATTATTTCAACTTTTAATTATTTAATAGTGATTGTGTACATTTAACCAATTATTTAGTTTATCCAGCCAAAACAAAAAGAGCAAAGAATAGAATTATACAAAACAGTAAAGTCTAATGCAAATTTAAAAGAAGTCAAAGACTTCTATATAAGTGTAATATTTTTTGTAAGAATTCTAATATTTCTGTATCATGGTGGATATATTAATAATATAATATTCAGTTTCTTCTATTTTGAAACAACTACAACAACAATAAAATATAAATATCATAAATAGCACAGACCCTGGGGCCTGTTCCAGAAAACAAGTTTACCAAATAAGCCAGGCTTATGGCAGATAGTCTGACTTATTTTAATACAAATTAACTGGTAATAAGTCAGACTAACTGAAATAAGCCTGGCTTATACTCTAATCTTGGTTTATGGAACAGGCCCCAGGGTAGTTCCCCTGCATGTGTTGCCACAGTGACTGAGGTTAATCTATGTTAAATTTGCTTCATGGAACCAAAACATTTAAAAAAAAATGAGTCAGACTAAATGAAATAAGCCTGGCTTATTTGGTGAACTTGTTTTAAGAAACAGGCCTTGGGTTATAAGTCAGAAGACATATGATTTCTTTTAAGATTTGCTGTCTGTCTAAAGTAAAGAAATAAAAGCAATCATATTTATTTGCATCATATAGCATCGAATCACACTGTATTTAAAGAGGGGTGAATCTTATTGCATGGCATGGAATCAAATGTATTGTATCTTTGGCTATGCATCAGCTTCAGTTATGAGACGCACATCCCTACTATACACTATAAATGAAATATTTAAATGTGTCGCATCACCAGTGCTGTCACTCATGTAGATGGAAACTGCAACTTCAGGTCTCTGCAAACTGCTGTCAGTGTGATCGCCCTTTCAGCACGACGCGTTTATCTGTTTTGATGGCTACTCTTGTCAGTTTATTGAGAATTATCTCAACAACAATCTGAGAGCAGTGCAGAGTTTAGCACGACAAGAACTCCCTGTTCGATTATTTCGGCCTGCAGGCCTGTAGAATCAGCTCAATTTAGAATGAACGTGTTTGAACGATCACGTATCAATTAGAAAGACACACAGAAGAAAGAAGTAGCATTTGTTTGTCTGCTTTATTTGGCCATGTGATCTATAAATAAATCCAAGCTTTCGTCTTGTGTGCCCAGTGTTTCTCTGTCAATCTGAGATATTATTAGCAGCCTCTGCACACACACACACCACAGAGCTTCTGCAATCACCACCTGCAGAACATCACGTACAATCACTCACACACACCTGGAACTAACATCAGCAAACAGTACTTAAAGAGCTCAGAAAAAAAACCATTATCATAATTATGGCAGCTACAAGGACAGTTCAAAGAACATCATGGTTATATATATAATCTCTGAGGGTTTTATGAATTTCTGTGCAAAGGTACATCACAGAAACTACTGTATACATTTGCTCCAAAATTAATGATGAGTGAAATCCAATCAGTTTATATTGTGTACAGTGATTTCAAGTTCCTGGAAAGTCTGCAGAATTTTAAGCATAACAAAACTGTATTGTATTGCTATCCTTTCAGTAAATTTAAGTTTTCCTTAAGGTTTACAACAGTATACTTTAATAATGATTTAAAGGGCAAATAGTAAATAATTTTCAGGTATTATTTCATGCTTTTATAACTTTTGTTAATACATAGCAAAGCTCTTTTTCTCACAATAGAACCATTATATTTGAAGGTGGCATAAAAAAAATACTGCTGTAAACTTGTGACTTAGATCAACTATGCAGATATTTAAATAAGAAACGGAGTGCGATAACTGATAGAAAATTAACAGAAACTCAGTCCAGTACATCAGAGTTTCAGAGTTTGAATAAAATTTGTTTAGCCTCTGTCAGTAAGTGCCGTTTTAAGAAAACAAAAAAAAAAACTTAAAGCTGTGCCGATGAAAGTAATATTTCTTCACGATTAATCATTGCAGACATCATATTTCATAGCCTGGCTTCTGCGACTATTAAGCTCATAATAGGAGCTTAGTCTGGCCAAGCTACCTTACTACCCGGCTCGTTTCTCATTGGTTCCCATTTTTTTGGGAACTGAAATGCTCTAAAAAGGCAGCTTGGCCAGACTTACTTTGCTTGTGAAACAATGCAGCATCAAAGGAAGTATGGGCGGGCCCAGACTACATATTTCATTAAAATGGAATAAAATGGGGCTGTGAAGGATAGACACTAAGTCCATTCAGTGGGTTGTGGGAACTGTTGTTGCCTTGGCGCCAATTGTTCAACCTTGTTAACTAATCAAAAAGAAAATAAATCTATCCCAAATCATTCTCTAATCTCTAAAACCTCTTAAATAAAGTCTGTATGAATGTGGTCTGTATGGGTTTTGTGCAGTAATGCAGCATCTAGGTGACCAGGTACTTCATATCACAATATTCTGTGTTATTTTGTGGGGGGGTTTCACACAGCTGGAAGACTGTACGGACTAATTAGTAGCCACGTCTGAAAAATTTTAGAATGAATGATACCGATAAAGCTTACTAATGAATTTAATGTAATCTATTCCTCTCTTTCTGCAGTTGACGAATGGAATACGAGAGGCAGGTATACCCAGAGTAAGCAGGCTATGACCCTCCACTACATCACTGTCAATATTACCACATAACGCAATACATCCTGAGACAGGGAGAGAGATGCTGCACGATCACTTTAGGCCATAAGGAAAAATCTGCAAGAAAAGCATTTTAAGCTCCAGTAGTTTGTTTTTAGATTTTACCATGTCAGAAACTTGGTGACGGACAGATGTTTCACGCACTATAGCAGACGTTCTACCTCCACACTTTGAAACCACTTCCTCTTCAGAAAACTGAAAACTGTTTTGTTCACACATCTTTATAATAAGATCTAAGAGTGACAGAAAAAATTAGTGTAAAATAATAATAAAGACTACAAGCACCAAGTTTCTACTCATTTTTTATACTATATTATCATAAAAGGTATGCGATTTTGGCGTCTAAAAGTAATCTACAGAAAGTACACTACAATGAAGAAAATGTTTAATAAACTAGCCTAGAGTGGTATCTTCAAGAGCTTATGAAGCATTTGGAATCTTTGGATATTGGCTTAGCTCTGTGTGGAAAAGAATTTATTGCATGACTGAGCATAAATATTCGTTTTACAGCAGAAAATGTTTGCGGAGTGCAACAACCTGTCAGTTTTAATCTCAAACAGTCCTGGTTGGTTATGTTTGGCATCAACCTAGGTGAGAGGCAAATTGAGTAAACCATCGGGGAAATTCTTGTTTGTTTGTGTGTGTGTGTGTGTGTGTGTGTAGAGTGAAAGGACAAGAGAAGCTTAAGAGATTAGCCCTATGGAACTGAATAAGTGCTTTAAACGCTTGAATTTCATGGTGCTGTGGTGCCGCTTTAAATGAATTAAGTAGTCAAGAGGGGCAGATGAAAAACCTCCAGCAAATTTTTATTTATATATATTTTTAGAATAATTAAATATTTTTAGTGTACAGTATTTTATTATTTAAACTTATATATAAACTGATTTTCTATGATGAATGTCCAAAAAGGGATCTTTTTAATGTTCTACATCATGCAAAGAGATTTTTATTGACTAACAAAAAAATCAATAGGACACACAGGACAATTATTTCTAGTTTGAAGTGAAGGGTATATGTTTTGAGTATTTGGTTGTGAATATAGACACCAATAAACAAACATACACATATTTGTGCAATGTGGACTTACAGAGGTACTTTAAAAGAATCATTACCACGACCTCCATAAATAAAGAATGAATCTGTTGACGTCTTAAAGGAAATGTGATCTGATACTTGTCTTGAGTGTGTAAAGCAGGAGAAACCACAGTCAAACTAGCAAGATACACTGAGAGGTTAACAGGGCACATTGAGATTTCAGCATTAATGAATTTAAACTATTAAACAGTTCAGCCATATTAAACCTGCCATTGCCAACTGGTATAAAAATAACAGACCTGAATTTATCTGGATTTATTTGCGCTCAATATCACCAGTATCTCCACTGTAAACAGACTTATTTTCAGGTAGCCTAAAAATGTGTGGGGTTTTTTGGTCCAAAACGTTTTTCATTTTATACACCTGACAAACTAGGTTAAGGTTACATTAACAAAAGTCATTTTGTGGGTTAAACCAAGTAAGCAGCAATGCCTACATTGCTCCTTTGTTATTAAGATACTGGGCGCTATTTCTACCTGATCTGACCTTGTCTTGTAACAACAGTCAGATTTGTTATGGATTGTAACCCACTATTATCAGATTGATTCAGCCGTGTTAGATAAGATATTTGAATTAAATAATACCAGTTTATTCACTACCACATAAAAGTTTAACAGTTTTATCTTGTCATATAGAAACACGTGCATGCACACATTTGTGTGTGATATCTGCATACAAACATTTTCATGAACAAATCATGATTCATCAATAACTTGTGTACTAAAATAAATGTTAAAATGACTAAAAAACATCAGGAACTAAAAAAAAAACACATGGGTTTTTATTTTGGGTGTGTTTAATGTGAATTATGGCAGGTCTTACTACAAATACTACAAATTCATTGGCATTACAATAAGGTTAAGAACAAATTTGTGTGCATGTACTGTATGCGTGTGTTATGAAATAGACAATGTTTTAGTGAGACGTTTTCCTTTGTGAATAAATATGAATAATCTGCAATTATTAGTGAATGAGACCAATTTACTCACTGATGTGTTCATGGTTGCCATCATATTGGTACAAGTTTTGTAAGAAAATTGGACATATTTACAGTACTTTCCAAGCTGAACATTCACAGTGATCAGAGCCACACTGTTGTTTAGCTAGAGAATAAATGTTTCTCAAAGGAATTCTTTTATTCTCTTTGCTGAAACTGTACTGCCATGTGGAACCAGCACTCTTGATGTAGTAATTTTTGCAGCTTTTTTATGGGTTTGATCATGCTGGTTTTTTTTTTCAAACTCTGACAAGTTTCCCGAGCAGCAACTGCATTGATCAAGCCACCATCACATCATGAGACTAAAAGAAATTCAGCTTTCTGTAAATACCGCTCAGGTTGCAATAGCGTTTTCCACATATAAACTGTGTAATTGTCCTGAGCAGGGGAAGTGCTACTGTATGCAGCTCTGCCACATTGGATGTCCCCTTAACTTATAGGAGACACAATCCTTAGTTTTACTGTCTGTGTGTTTATTTCCACTGTTGCTTGAGATGTACTGTACACACTCCCTTAAAGTTTGAGCTTTCTTTTCTAAAAACGTTGGGTGGAAAACCAACTCCACTCTAAGCAGAAACTCTAATAAATAATAGCTGACAAATCACATGATTCACATTTATTTTCAAAACAATATTTCCATGTCCTATCTGAAGGTCACATGCTTTCTAATTTTGAAGGGGATGATCTTTCTGCATTCTACAGAATGAATGTTACTTAAATGCACTGAAGCACTGTATATGTATACTTTCTTATGTATATGAACATACAGAATGTGTTTAGTTCAAGTTCTTGTTTCAAGACGATGGAAATTTCATTAGATTCTATTTCCACTATCAATAATTAAACCTACAGAGCCTGTGGAGACTTCTTTAAACAGAGTAATCCATACGCACCAACACACCAGCACACACACACACACACACATACATGTTGGTTTTTGTGATTTATGGGGACTCTCCATAGGCGTAACGGTTTTTATACTGTACAGATTGCCCTACACTGACCCTATACCTCAACCTACCCCTTACAGGAAAGTATGTGCATTTAGTATGTGTTTTAAGCCTTTTGAATTACAGGGACACTGAAAATGTCCTTATAAATCACTCTCATAATATCATACCCATGTCGTTACACAAAATTATTTCCTTTAAACCACATAAACATGCACACACACACTCCCATTTACCCATAATGCCTTTTAAAAATACAGAAAAGAGCATTCATAAACTCCATTCGGTCTATTTTTTTGTTTTTTTTTGTTTATGGAACCGGTGACATTTTTCCTGAATGATGCTTTCTTAAGCAATCCATTTAACTGTGTTCCCCATTATTATGTGTGTGCGTGCCGATTTGCTGCTTGGGTTTATGTGAAAAGGTATACATTACATTTATGAGCATAATCTGAATGTATATGGCGAGGAAACTGTCTGGCTGAATAATTCATTGTCTGCAATCTCAATTTCCCAGAGCAGCCATCCAATGCAAACACACACACACAGGTTAAAGCGCGGAGACTGATTGGTCTTTGAGGAGTGTTTGAAAGGTTGGTTATTACTGCGCAGCAGGAGAGACAGAAAACACTGTAAAACACTCATACAATTGATGGTCAACATTATGATCAAAAAAGATCAGGCTTCAAATCTTGTGACCTCCTTGTGAGTTGTTTTACTTGTTTGTCTGAGTGAGAATGAATGTCCATAACTACTCAATTATTCACAACCCCAAGAAAGTTCTGTCCTTTACTCACTGTGTGTCTTGTATGTCTAGTGTAAATTCTTTTGAGGCTGACACTACATCTCATAATTGGGCAGAAGCATAAAGTGACCTTGTGCAACTAAATGCAGACTAAATGATCTGAGTAATTCAAGCATACGTCACCAGAGAGAAGTCTAACATTTGACTGGAAGACTAAATGATGACGCTTCAATTAAGAATTCATTGTCAAAAAATTATGTTTTACCTAAAAATATTCTTCATGTGGATATTGTTGTATGTTTAATTTGAACCTTTTCCATATTTTATATTAGTTTTGCTAGCATTTATTGCTGTAGCATCGAAACTGAAATCTAGAATTGTGAAAATCCTGATCCTGATAGTCAAATTATTGTTTTTCATCACTAAATACATTACGATATACCAACAAAACAGAATTCAAGGGTTAGATCAGATAGAAACAGCTCCTTGAGGTAACAAGTTACATCTTTATACAAGAAATATGCACCCAAACTCATAATTTCACCTCCTCTATGCTGGTCAGTATGCATGTTGTTAGAAGCTGAGACTAGAATGAATGTGGCCTGTTGTCAACTAAAGACGAGGCCAGTCATGTTAACACAATCCCATCTGACTGTTGAGCTCATGGGTTCAGAATGACTATCTGTATCTCTTTACAGAGCTCTAACACTCATCTGTTCAGTGCTTCTCTAATTCTACTCATAGTGATGAGACAAGGTTTGTAGTCTGCCAGGACGTGTATGTGTGTTTACGATCTGGCAGGAATAAAACACGTCAAGTTTTTCCTTAAACAAACCTGTGGTATTGTTCTTTTTGCAGAGTGTCAAAAGCATTCGCGATCATATAAAGCATTTTACACTCTTGGTAAACATAATAATAACGACCAGTGCTGATAGGGTTAGTTTCTGCTATATTGCTGTGGGTTAACAGTACAGCAGTGCAGTCTGTGTCTCTGTTCCCCTGAGCAGAGACTCCAAACATCATACCTACCAAATGCACAAGAGCTATAAATACCTCTTTCTGTGTTTGTGTGTGTGTGTCCTCCTCTCTCTTCTGTCTCTGCCAAAGTGAAACTGTAACATTTAATCTGCTCATAACAGAAAGAGGATCTGTATCGACAGATTTCATTTTCACAGAATTTAGATACAAGATACAGAGGCACAAGTGTGAATAATTCCAGTTTCATTAAAAAGTAAGTCCAGATGATTATGTGTGCTAGTTTGAAAAGAAGAGAATAATTGAGCCAGATGTTAAAGCGAGTGAATTTTGAATGTATGAACAACAGACTGTCATTATGTGTCATTCATCACCTGATTTCTGTACTAACAGCATTTATACAGCCTCTGACACGATTGTGTTCTTTAAAATGACTGGTACACAGAACTATGTGCTGATTGGTGGAGCCGTGTGTTAATAAACGCAGCTCATTAATCATACAGAGAGGCCTGCAAGGCAACATGACAGCATATGTTCATTAGCGAAGCAAAGCGCAAAGAATAATAGACATAGAGAGTCATAGGTCACTCTTTTCCAAACATTTCCTTATCTGACTGACAATAAGCACAGTCATGAGCCTATAGTGTTCATCACTCCCAAACAAAACCCACAAACATCGTCTAAATTTGACGCTTTAATACAACAGTAATAAAAATATAATGCTTTGCAGATTGAAGCCTTATGAACAATTTATGAGGCAATATTTGTAAGTAAACGTACATCAACTAAGGATATGTATTTGTTATTGCTATTTTTATGGATACATTTTCAATATGGCATACCCAAGAACAGCTTATAAGCCTTGGGATGAAACCACAATTTACTAAATGTTTCAGATACAGCAAAGGAAGCATACAAAAGTGAGAAGGACTGTGGGTAATACATTGCAGCATGAAAACATACAAAGCTGAATGCAAAAAATACTGTAAGAAATGGCTTTAGTTAAATTGCATTATTTATTTTATTCCTATTGAATAAATGAAATCCTTTGCAGCAGGGAATGTGCCAAGCCAGCAGTGTAGGATAACAGTGCCCTCTCAGACAGGAAGTCTCAGAAGAATTATGCAGGGCTATCACATTCTACTGCAATATAAATGCTAAATAAGGCATGACCCATACTCATGAGGACCTAGCTTTGTATGGCACAATTCAGTGTGTGTGTGGGTGACTAACGTAACTGAATAAGCTCTAATATGACCACACTGTTAAAGGTTATTCAGTGGTTCTTAGTAGCAACCCTCTTCAGCAAAGAACCCTCTTCTGATCAAAAACACAGAGGCTTTGTGAAAAGGCTACACGCACCTGCTCATCGTTCACAGTTTAATGCATTCACAGTAGAAGCAACTATAAAGAGCAGGTTCAGAGAGAGGAGAGCAGCCTCATTTACACCTATGTGTGCTCTCTGGGGTGGAAAATGAAATGTCCATTAGTTCATATGATGTCTAAAAGACATACAATACAAAGTCAACATATGTCATCTGACAATAAAGTAGGATCTACTGTAACAGTTGGCACAAAACTGAAGAGAAGTCAGGAAGTTTAACAAAGAAGGGATGTCAGATAAATTCTGGCTGCTTTTTATACACCGAGAAGCATGACTGACAGAATTATATGAATGTTCACTCTAGGTAGGAACTGTATTTAAAAGGCTCTTAAACTGCTACTGAATGATCTGTAATGGCTCTAATGCACTATATCCTTTTGGATAATACACAACTACAAGTTTACACTTTCAATTAAAAGGCAATGTAATAATTGTGACTTCTGTGCTGTCGAAATTAGGTTTTTGCCCTGAAAGATCTCAGCAAATAAAGTATTCAATATTATTTCTGCTGAGAATCATTTTAATAGATGAAATCTAAGGACGGAAAAATGATGAGAAGAATACTTCATTTTTTGTGTCTTTGCATGTACGGTGAAACATAAGGGCAGAATATTGATATTATTGAATGAAAGCTAGTGGACAGGTCCCTGGTTTGTGCTGTCTTACTATGTATTAGTTCATTTAAAAATGTATTAATTCATATCCTGGGACTAGTCAAATATTTTTGTCCTTTATAGACGTTATTTGTACTTTCTTTCAGAGCATAAGTGCCACATGCTGTATTTCCTGACGAAACAAAACTCTGTGGCTGACATCACAATTAAAAAATTATAAAGGGAAAATAGTAACAAATTGCATATTATTTTACAATTACAATTGTGTTTGACTGATTTGCATTTTCTTGTCAATTAAAGGGTTAGTTCACCCAAATTCTGGCATTTCTTTATGAAAAAACTGATGAAAAGCCATGAAACAAGCCAACCAGCTACAAGGAGAATCACAACATTACAGACAGTACCTAATAAATATAATTACAGGAAGCATTGTGAATAAAAACATAAGGAAATTTAAAAGCTGTTTAATATATCTATTGAAAAAAAATATATATGTTACGTTTCATGAAAAACATTATAATTAAAATAAATGGATGGCTTCAACAAAAGTACCAAAGATCAACAACCTTGTAGCTCATAGTAGATTGATCTTTAAAGGTTAAGTTATTGGTAAAAATCAATTCTATATGAAGAAAATAAATAGAGCTTTTATTTTAATAACTATTGCACTCTTTCACACACATAACACTTTCATAATCTTATGATTATATTCTCCTTGATAAACTAAGTGAACTAAGTGTAAGGTAAGAGGCATTATGCTTGGTATGAGCACAGACAATGTCAGGATGCAAGGATGGAAAAGTCATAAAAGCATAATTACTATGCTATGTTTACAGTAAGCTTCATGGCAAGACCATGTCTTTATTTCCATTCATCAGCCCCTCTGCAGTTTGATACTATTGTGCATCATCTCGTGTTTTAACCTATTGCAAAAACGTGTTCTGTGTGATCAGTCCTTTGCGTTTGTCACTGAGAGGTTAAAAAAGATAGTTAAATTGCACAGACAGTGAAACTAAATTGCTCATTGTTTAAAGGTCATTTACAATGACTGGCGTCACAGAGTTTACAAAAATTTGGGGGCTTGTGTTTGAATGGTCTCTTAACAGTAAAAAGACAGAACACTTCGCTAGTGTGAATAGCATGTTTTTGTATTTAAGGTAAAGCCAATCTGGTAATTTTACGGTAATTTACAGGGTTTAATGTGTGTAAGAGGCTTATAATGATTCTTGTACAAGAAAAAAAAATCTATGTCCTCTATTGAGGACAAGTAGTCTTTCACTACAGGATAAAAAATGATCTCAGCTCTCAGCAGTTTCCCTGTGATCTGAAGCAAAATTGTCGAAGACAATAGGAGCCGTCATTTCAGTGCTGACTTTAACTGTCTCTGCAATAATTCAAAGACACTCTCACATACTCTTCCTCTCTCTCTCTCTCAGTTTATATCCCATATCCAAAGTATTGGTTTATTCCTAGAAAATCCATATAAAAGGAAATAAAGGTACTATTCAATAATAGAAAAATGGCATTGCCCAAAATACGTTACAGTGACAAAATGAAATATACATTGGAAAGTGTTTCCCTCCAGTGTTACAAATCAAAGAACATCATTAAAGTGGAATATAAAGCTGAAGAAGGTCCTTTCTATGCCACTACCATCACCAAATGGCACTTCAAAAATAATAAATGCTTCAAACAAGCTCAACTATCCCTGTCTACCATTGGTCAGTCAACACATGCCCCGCCCCAAACTCAGTCTTTTTAAACAAATAGTGTAAACAAGCAAAGGGTGAGTCAACTTAATACCAAACATAAAATTGTTTAATGGCATATTTTCTGCAGCACTCTGTATGAAACATTCTTTTGCTTTAACCAAACAGCTTTTTTGCTTTTACCTGAGGCTTGAAATGGAGCAAAACATTAACATTCAGTAAACATAACCATTCTCAGCTTCATTGAACTACTACAAACACGTAAAGCTCACACACTCACCATCTTTGCGGTGGTATGTGATCTCCACTTTGCGTTCCTCCGAGCCCATGAGAGCCTGTGCTACCTGCGCAATAGCGTGCCGCTTGGTCAGCTGTCCGTGCAGGAAGTCGCAGGTGCATGGCTTCTGCATGATGTCCGGTCGGGAAAACCCTGTCATCTCACAGAAGGCATCATTGCAATAGATGATGGCACAGTTCTGGACACGTGCATTGGCTATAACAAATCTCTTGTCTGTAGAAACAGGCAGAAAAGAACATTTTTTCTATAAAGAACAGTGTGCATAAGGAAACAGCAACGGAGGCGAAAAATAGCAAATCATTTTCAAGGAATTAACAAAAATGTTTTTCTGCCGTACGAGTACTTTTAGAGTCATAAGGCCAGAAAGTCTTTCCAAATTTTATGACATTACACTGGCTATGTTTACATGGATGCTTTTTGTTTAAATCATTCTGATAGATGAATCTGAACATAGTTTTTACATGAACACTATATAAAGTGATCAGGATGATGTGCATATTTTACATGTTACAAGCTTCACAGATCTTTTGACATTCAAACACTGCATGAATATACAGATTTCTTGATGTTTGCACATAATATTCTCCTACCATTGCTTCTTTTTTAGGTTTGAAAGAGCAGACTTAAAATTTACCTATTTCGGGACCTAATTAGGAGACAATTAGCACAAGAAGCTTTGTGCCGTGCTGCTTTTATCAAGAAGTGAAATCGGCCAAACAAGCCGACTGTGAATGAGAGTATGAAGTGGGGACTGATGGGATTTTGTTCTCAGCCACTTCACAGACGATCAGTGAAAGAAGAATTTTAGAATAAGATGACACTCATTTAGATTCTACAAAAACAACAGCTTCTGCCATGCTTCACACATCATTATGAAACACATATGCAGGACCTTTCAGTTGTGGTTTTCAATCCGATCAAGGATTTACAAATCCTCTCAATCAGATTAAAAAAGATCTTCACCACTCCTTCCAATCCGATCTAAATTTCATTTGGATCAAACTCAATCGGATCAATTAAGGTGTTTACATGAAGGCTTTTCAGTCTGATTAGGCCATCAATATGATTACTAAAAGATTATTTGGTTGCTAGTATTCACACCCATAAAAAAAACTTTTTTGCATTTGTTGGAGAATAATATTATTAGCCTTCCATGCATTCATAATGGAGCATCAAGACAATGTGAAAGTATGGAACAATATCTACGATTCAATAAGTAAAGCTCAATCAAGCATTTGTGGCATAATGTTGATTACCACTTGTCTTCTCCTTTCTATAAAAAAAGCTAAAATCTAAATGGCATTTACAGTGAAAGTGAATTGGGCTAATTTGTACAAAATTACAGCCACAAGACACAAACAATATTAACATGATTTCCCTTTGAAAACCCATTTTCCACTTTTTTCCTGTAGAAACAGCTTCACATTTCATATTTAAGTAGAAGAATCTATGTAGCCTACAGTACTGCATAATGCTTTTACAAAATATGCTTCTCTGGTTTTTTTTTCTCTTCCATTTTAAAGGACACCTTAAGCCTAAATTATTTTTGTGGTGACCAACACTGATTGAGAAAGACTGAACCTGGAACGTTCCTTAACATCCCAAGCGGTCTTATCAGCAAATGTTCTTTACGTTTTGTCTACCAGCGAACTGTCCTTGTCTATTTACAGTTATGTTTGAGAGAAAACAGCAGAGACAGTAAGGCATGGAAGAGTGATATTTTGGCAGTGGACACTGGGCCCCTCAGCTGAGCGCCCGTGGTAGTGTGAGTAAACACTTTAACACTCAACACAAACGGTGACATTTTCAGATGCTGACATGCCAGCTGAGCACTGGGTGAAAGAAATTAACAGTTGCCTCCCTAACGACTAATGGAAAGAGTCGTTAGAAAGAGTCCAAACACTAAACACAAAATCTATTGCGCTGTTAACCACTTAACTAATCAATGTTTACGTCAATGAGAAAGGGTAATAGTACAACGCTAATAAATCAAAACATCTATTTCTAAGTTTGGACATATAAGTAAGGCTAAAATAAGTTGCACGGTCAATGTGTGGAGGTAAATTCTTCCTATTTGGAGGTCATACTAAACCGCGACTGAATGCACCTCTTATTGTTGCAATGAAATAAACAACCGCTCCTGCAACATCTGGAAGATGACACTCACTTTGACCCTCGAATTTGCGGATGATAATCCCGAGAAACGTGTTCTGTGGCGCGACGTGACCTCGTCGCACCGGCATGATTGAAGGCTGGTTGTGCGCCTTATGAATCCGTTGGATGAGCTTCACGAGCGCAGCGCGAGGAAACGCGTTTCTTTGTGGGGGGTCATTCCGGCAACGTCTTCTCCTTCTTTTCACCGTTAAATTGTCGCTTTCCGTGATTCATTCCCGTTTTTGTCTTCACCGGTAGTCGCTGCTGGAAACGAAAGACGAGAAAACGAGGCGTTCTGTGAGGAGGCTGCGGGTCTGAGCAGCAACTGAAACCCACCGATGTGACAAACGACCACAAACTGACAGCAGTGACGTGTGTCTCTCCGCGAGGGGCGACGCTGTGCAAGAAGACGCGCGAGGAAACGGTATCCGTGTTGCGCGAGAGAAGCCCGGGAGGAGGGCACAGTTCACACGGATCGCTCTCCGCAAACCACGTCAAACAACACAACACGTGGGGTTTTCTTTTTCCACCTTTAGGATATCCATGACAGTGAACTTAAGAGCGGCTGCGACTAAATTAGACAGGTCAATTACAGTGTTATCAGGACAGATAAATTAAAGAGTGTTTATGCAAAAATGCAAATGTGAACGTTAACAGGACAAGACCCGAGAAGTAAATAGGTTCGACCTTTGCAAAGTATTATTCGCATGTGTGGTAAATTTGGGACTGTCCATGGTGCTGGAAATACTACGGAAAGAGAGCGTTTCTCCAATAACAATAAAAAAAGGATAAAAGACCTCAGAATGAAAGAGAATGATTCAACATTAATAATTTAGAATATATTAAAGCTTTTTAATCCAAGAACAGCTTTCACAATAAAATCAGCTTTCAATAAGCAAGCATAAAAAAAAGAAAATCCAAATGGCCAGTGAAGTGTTTAAACCATTATTTCTTAAAAAATAAAAATAAAAATAAAATAAAAAACTTTGACAAATCTGATTATACTAAGTAAATCTTATTGTAAGGCCTTGTCCAAATTCTATTTAACGCGCGTGTGCGTCCTCCTGCAACTGCAACACAAAGAAAACACGTCAGCACTTTCCACTGCTTAAACGCGGACTGGTTTACTGCAATTAAATGTTTGTTAGGAGATCATTATTGCCTCTTCGTGACCTCTGATGTCACGGAAATATGAGGAAAACCCCGCTGAGGAAAGGATAAAGTAAGAAAAAACAGTGCTGGCATCTAGTGGTGAAAACAAGAGGATGCATTATAAAGGTGTTTACTGACCAGCCTTCAACTAAATTTGTCAAAAGTATATACAGAATTTGATGGTAAGACATTAGATTACATAATGGTTTAGAAATGGCAAATTTTTTATTCTTTAATATTCCTGGGACGGCTGAAATTTCAGCATCGTTATTTCAGTCTTCAGTGTCACGTGACCCTACATTCTGACATGCTGATTTACCACTTAAGAAACATTTCTTGTTATCATTATTATTATTATTCATTTATTATTGTTTAATTAAAAACATGTGCGCTGCTTAATGTTTTTTGCGTAAACTGTGTTTTAGAACAGCATTTATTCAAAATAAAAATCCTGTCTTTAATGTAATTTTTTACTAAATAAAAGTATTAATTTCTCATTTATTTCACTCTTAAAATCTTACTGACCCCCAAAAATGTGATTAGTGTACAGTGTGTGAGAGAGAAAATGAAAGCATGAGGCATACTTTGGAACCGAATGGAAATCAATAAAGTGATACAACCAAAGCACTTACAGTAAATCAGCTCTTTCCTTCATTAATTATCAGTGTGACTCATCAATATTCAACTGTATGCAATATTCACAAGAATGAAACTTAGAAAGTGACACAGACCCCTTTGGTAATGTCTGCTCCTCTGTAATGGAGAGGTTAACTGGCACAAAAGAAGACACGTGTGTATGTGCGTGCGTGCCAATCTGCATGTGTATCTGTCAGGGTATTTTAGACACTGTGTGAAACTAATTTAGATTTTCTCAGTATGTCAAATGCAAACCTGATCTCTGTCAAATATTAAAACACCTAAAAAAGGACACAGGAGAGAGAATGTGTGTAATAGCGATTTGTTTGTGTTAGGCTGGAGACTGGTTTAGTTCAGTACACCAACAATCCGTTAAATATGTTCAGTGTATAATTCTGAGCTAATATAACTATAATTTTATTATTTTATAATAATAAAAAACCCAGCAGCTGTGGTTATTAAATACTAAATACAATAAAACATGATGACAATGTGAAATCGTGGAATGCATTTTACTGCCAATATAACTTACAGTTCATGAAAGTACAGCCTACTACACATCATTAACTTATATGAATATTAAAAAACAAAGTCACAAAAATGCAACATAAAACAGACACAAATATAATACACAAATGAAAGATAACCAAATGTGCTATCACACACTGGAAAGCACTCTTGCTGCTTTTAACTGGATTAAAAAAAAAAATTAAGCTAACAATATTTTACCGTCATGGTTTTGTCTTGTTACAACTATACAGTGCTGCTTGAAAGTTTGTGAATCCCAAAAATAGTTCACGCAAAACTTTAAATTCTTTCATTAAATTTTCTCGTTCCAAACCTGTAAGACTTTCGTTCTTCTTCAGAACACAAATGAAGATATTTTGGATGAAATCCAAGAGCTCTCAGACCCTGACAGCAACACAACCGAAACACACTTCTCAGGTCTAGAAACATAGCAAAGAGATCAGTAAAATGGTCCATGGGATATCAGGGGTTCAACCGTAATTTTAAGAAGCTACGAGAATATTTTTTTCAACAAAGACAATAAAATAAGCACCAAAACATACAGGATGAGGAGAATTGTTGAATCAATTATATATACTTTATATTATAAATACTATAAAAATATACAATATAATATATTCAATTATAACTTAACCATAAATCAAAACTTCTTTGGAATTGTGATAACACTAGCTTCTCTAATATTTTTTTCCTTTTTTTATTTATAATAATGACAAAAATACTTACATAACATTTATAATAAAACATACATAATAGTACTTTTATAAATTTTTTAAATAATACTAAACTTTTAAATAATACTGTCATGCTGTAAGTTAATGTAGCATATCTTTATGTTACTTTTCTCTGTCTTCTTATATTGATTTCGGCTTATTTTTTAACCAAAAAAAGTTAGAGACTGCAACTTTAAAAAAAAAAATTTATAAAAAAAAAAGAATAATATAGCCTATATATATATATATTACACATAACAATTCTTAATCCGTTTTAAATGGTCATTTGTTAATTAATTCAGTGTTAGGTTTATCAGACTTTACCCTACTGGGTTTCGCTTCTTACTTTCAAATATTTACAGACTGGATATTTAAAGAGATCTAAAGAAACCTTACACAGGCTCTAAGATTTCATCTGCCAAACCATTATCAATTAAACACAGGCTCAGTCCCACACTTTGCAAATTAAGCACTGTTTTGATAGTATGTCTGTATCACTTAAACATGGTCTGACATCTAACCTCTGCCCTCGAGATGATGGCAATCAGCTGTCTGACTGTAACTGCACTGAGGATCCTCCAGGTATAAATGATCATTCTTTCATCATTTAATCACTTTCATACTACACTCCCATATTTTTTCTTTACTCAGATGCACCAACAAAGATTTTTAGACAATTAATTAATCTCTGTGAGCCATTTAATGTATAGATATAAAAATCAGAAATTACAATCAAAGTTAATTATGATTATTTTAAGAAATTAGAAATTATACAAATGAACAAAATATTTATTAAATATAGACAGCAATGTTTATATAAAAAAACACACAAAAGAGGGTTATAGAATTACTAAAAATGAAAACAGAAGCTAATAAAAATTTTTTATTAACTTTAATAGCATATAATACTAAACAAACACTGTGCCAGAAAGAGTGATTGAGAAATCTGAACAAGAATATTTTAATTTACTGTAATATTAAAGATGACTATTTAATTTTGAATGCAATTCTATTGCTGTACAGAATCTAATCAAACAGCTGATGGCAGCAGATTTACATCTATTATATCTACTCAACATATTTTAATTCATGCTTCACTTAAAACAGACCCTGCTAGTTAAACGCCCGAGTGAAAGGGGTTGTAATTTAAACAATGCATGTATCAGGTATACATTTTTTGTTATTTTTTTCTTATTTAAATACATACTGCTTGATTTAGATACTGTATTATATTTACAGTAATTGTAAATTTCTGTACATGAGCATTCTCCTCTGTGTGAAGCAATACCCTGTAATATTTTCATTTACAAAAAGAATAATTTCTTATCTAATGATTTTGATAATTGAAGACTCTTTAAGTAATTAAGATGCTGGCGTCATCAGTTAGGGTTGCGCTGTAGGTAGAGGCACAGCCACGGGAAGAAATCGAAGAGATCTAAATTATTCAGGATTTAGGTGTTTGCATTTACTCCCTCCATTCACATCATTTCAAACAAACAGGCACAAACACCCACACATAAGACCTGCGCTCCAATTTGCAACTCATTGTTAAATACAATTTTTTAATTATAATATAATGGATTTAATCTTGTCCCCCCGTCTAGCTAAAAACAAAGATAAAAGAATAATTATATAAATAAATCCCTCCATTTACAAAGTCTGTTTAAAGCGAACTTTTGATTGAAAACAGTTTGATTGAATTTTTTCTTTTGAGAGAGAGCGTAATTAAGAGCCCTCTTCAACAGTTAAAGAAATGACAGTCCAACCTTAATTTTCTTTCATTAACATGAGTAAAATCATCATTTGTCCCTGAATTGCAGTTTGTCTCTCTTGGCAACTCAACGATTTCCAAATGATCATGTCTTATTCTCATTCTTTTGATTATGCTGCCTACGCTAGATCTGCACTTTAGGATATTAATGTGAACTCGAGAAGTGTTAAGACGCTCATGGGTAGCTCACACAAACATCTAAACAACAGAATTTTGTATTTTTGGTACAAATGGAGATTTTATGACCATATAACACGGTAGACATGATATGCCTTATATGTCTACTTTTATAAAATCTAAAATGGTAAATGAGATATATGGTTGCTGCCGACAACACCTTTTATATTCATTTACATTTAAATCTAAAACTAAAATTGTATGCATCAACTATCCATATATTCTGCATAGTTTACCAACATGTGAAAAGTGAAATGTGAAAGCAGTTGCGACTTTCATAGTCTGAAAAACAATGGGGTTAATGGGGACAGCAATTGGTTACCCGCATTCTTCAAAATATTATTGTTTGTGTCCATCAGAAGACAGAAATTCACAAAGATTTGGAACAACTTCAACATGATTTTTTGGCGAACTATCCATTTATATCATTTACCGACTGAATTTGACATTACTTGTCTTTAAAGGGTTAGTTCACCCAAAAATGTACATTTTGTCATTAATTACTCACCCTCATGTTGTTCCAAACTAGGGTTGCAAAATTCCCGGAATTTTCAAAGATGGAAACTTTCCATGGGAATTAACGGGAATTAATGGGAATTAACGGGAATTTATGGGAATTTATGGGAATAAACTGGGAATTTTCAAAATTTAAAGGGTCACAACACCCTA
>JAUCNO010001758.1:4934937-4964008 GCA_032353835.1 Enteromius viviparus | reverse complement strand
TGTCTTTTCGTTTGTATTCAAGTCCTGTTAAAGTCATGTGTTGTGCGCTGATGTTTTTCCTCGTGTGTTTGCTGCCTTGCCAGCTTTTTGTTTTGATTTTGGAGTTTAATGATTAAAAAGTGCTTTTGCATTCTACAATCGAGTTCTCCACTCTATCTTGTGCACACACGCCAGCGAGAGTGTGACAGAACAGGACTTCGTTTAGAGGATGGCGTTCGTTTTTTCGAACGCGCACATCCTCGCTGACACCGCCTCGCTTCAACAAAGGTCCCAGCCAGGAAGCCGACTCGCGCTCCGGTGTGGTCCGCCGCCCACAGCCCCGCGCCGCCTTGCATCCCGGAGGGCAGCTCCGGCTTCGCTCTCGCTGCATGGATGGCCGTGTGGGGATTCCCCTTTCCCGTGGGGGTTTCCTCCAACCCTCTCATACTAGGAATCAATGGCGGTTTTGGCGAGATGCCGCCGCGCTCTCCGGTTGGCGGCTGAGGAGATGGATGAGGAGCCAGTTCCAGTGGCCGACCCAGTCCGGGTAAATCCAGAGCCTGCTCCAGTTCCAGTGTCTGTACCAGTCTGGGTGATTCCAGAGCCTGTTCCGGTTCCGGTTCCAGTGCCCGCTCCAGTCCGGGTGTTTTCAGAGCCTGTTCCAGTTCTAGTGCCCGTTCCAGTACGGGCAGTTCCAGAGCCTGTAGCAACGGACCTGCTGCCAGATTGGCCCAACTCTCCAGAGGCCGTAGCGGATGACCTGCTGCAATGGTCTGACCCTCCAGAGCCCGAGCGGATGACCTGCTGCAGTGGCCTGACCCTCCAGAGGCCGTAGCGGATGACCTGCTGCAGTGGCCTGACCCTCCAGAGACCGTGGCGGATGACCTGCTGCATTGGCCTGATCCTCCAGAGACCGTGGCGGATGACCTGATACATTGGCCTGATCCTCCAGAGACCTTAGCGGATGACCTTTAAATTTATATTTATTAGGCCTAATTTTGTTCTTAAGATGAAAGTTTGTCTCGTTAGTAATGTGTTATTGCGCGGCGCCGACAGGATCACTGGATTTTATTTCCCTTAAAAAGTGGAAACAGCTTACAATACTCCTTCAAGAATAAGACATTATTCTAAACCATTCTAAATATTTATTTTATTTGTGTACATTCACAATAAAAACAGCTGCATTTTGCTAATAAAGGAAACAAATTGGAGGCCGTTTTCTCAAGAGCGCATTACAAAAACTGAAAATAATTATAAGCTTTAGGCTGCTACTTTCGTTTTGTTAATTTATTATTTCATTCGAAAAAATATGTATTTGGTATATGGGTCTATTTCTTTTATATATATATATATATATTTTTGTTAAGTTTTTCTCTGTTCACACAATATGTGATATGAATCGTTCTGCTGCTTTTTTACAAATCTAGCCATTTTTAATGGATCACAACTATGTCAATTTGAATGTAATTTCATTGTAATTTCACATTACCCTGTCGGACCAAGTACAAAAAAAAACTTATTAAACCTTACATAAAAAAAATTATTTAGGCCTATGCAATTTAATAATGTTTTCTTTTTTGTTTGTATGTTGTTTGAACTGATGAAGAACAGGCTACTGTTGTTAATATAATTTGAGCAGTAGGTAAGATTACGTATGAAAACTGCCAGATTTCGAGACTGGATGCGTATTAATATTTGTGAAATAAATACTTCTGTGAAATGCATTTAGGCTGCACAGAAAGCTGCCATATTGATACTGATATAGCAGCCAGCTTGGACGCTCGCTGAACAGAACAAACACAGAGAGAGGTGTGTGTGCGCTGAGAAAACAAGAGCTTTCGCTCACAAATTGGCCATGGGCCTCTGTAAGCTTGAGGTTCACAACTACCTACGACACCATTTAATACATCAATCAATGGCATTTACCCAAAATATTGTGATTGTGACATTGTGACATTTATTGTGAATTTGGTCCCACTTTTCACCCAACTACGACACCCGTCCCTGCAAGGAACTACCAGAGACTCACTGAGGTTTGTCCAAGACGTTGGAAAAATGTCACGCTAATGCTAAATGCTAATGTCACGATATAAACGCCAGCTGATCCCGGATCAGTCTCTCAATCACGCTCACTGTCATGCTCACTGAGTTCTGATTGAACGCACCTGAAAGTAATTAGGACTGGCATTTAAGACAAACTAGTTTGACGGCTGAGATCAAGGTACTCACCTCTTACCTGTGCCTTGCCTGCTTGTTCTTGGGAAACGCTGCCTTTGCCCATTCGGAGACGTTGGATGAAATAGAAAGCCTCACTCAGTCACTCACTTCACTGCACCGAGCACAAACGATCCAGAGATTGCTTAGCTCAAGGAGGGTATGAACTTTGATCCTTACCTGTACTTACCTGAATCAAGCTGAGCATCTCTCTCTCATGTCCGTGCCTTTTTCAAGTCTGCATTTATGCATTATGATCTGCTCCTTCGTCAGTCATGTTTGATATCCATGCTTGTTTGAATAAACATTCTTTTACTTGCATTCAACCCTCTGTGTCCAGCCTGATCGTTAAAGCTAAATCTAGCGATAAAATCGCTAAGTTGGCAACACTGATAGCAGTAAAAGACTTTTATTTTATTAAGAACTGATGATGAGGTCATGGGCTCAGATGTGGTTGACCATTCGGCGGTAAGGGGCGTGTCATGACCGCTCATAAGTGGAAAACAAAATTTCGAGTCTTTTATCCATTTTCTACACGTGAACCAAAAAATAAAAATCAAGCTTAAATCAATTTTTTTTTTTTAACAAATTAAAAAAACTAAAAAACTACAGTTTTCTCGTTTCTGAATATTTCACAATGTGCACGGACCGCTTATGATAAGAATCACATACTAATACAACTTCATCAACATATATAATCAAATTCAGGTTCTACATTCAATTACCCCCACCCCCCAAAAAAAGACTGGCTTTAATGTGTGATATGAAGAAATAATTTCAAAAACAGATTTCTAACAGATTTAGAACAGTATTCTAAATTGATTCTCAATTACTGAAATGACTAGACTAGTGTTGTCAAAAGACCCGGTACTTCGGTACCAAGACGGTACTAAAAAAATATTACGGTACCAGGTTTTCTGAACAGTGTTAGGAGAAAATCCCTCCCTCTGGATTTGATTCCCTCCCGGTCCTTGATTCGCCAATAATGAGACTTCACACAAAAATACTCTTAACTATTTAATAAGAATCTGAAGTATTGAGTCTGAGCTCAGGATTCCAGCACTACATCAAACATGACATTTGGGCAGTCCAGAATGCCTTACAAGACAACAAAATGATCATTTTATATCCTTGTCCTTCTGTTAATTTGCCCCTCAGTACTTTTCCACTCAGCCGTGGGGTGTGCAGATGTTTTGCAGACAGTTAACCTTCATTAACACTTTGGGGCCCACATCCTGTCTACCTGCTGAAATTACAGCTTCAGAGGAACAAAAGATGTATAAAAAGAACAAAAGCATGCATACACCTACACAATTGCACAATTCATATTGTTCCAGTTCCATAACTAAGTTAAGCTGATTATTTGCTAATTATTTTGATTTAAGCAGATGAGTAAATAAAACATATACGTAAAGCATATGAACAAAATCATATTCCCACAACGGGTAAAACCGGTTCCTTTTCAGAAACTCAAGCTGCGTCGACGAGACACTATGGTAACTCAGTGTGACGGCGTTCCCATAGCATCTCGTCGACGCAGCGTCTTGTTCCTTCAAGGGACTAGGGTTATATACATAACCTACGTTCTTGACGTTCTTGCTGCGCTTCTTCATAAAAGCACAGAGAGATGGCGATCGGCGGTGCTACTGATAAGGCGGCTCTGAATCTGCTCGTAGAAAAGAAAGGAGGAAAGAGCCAGGTGTGGAAGTATTTTGTTTTTGAGGCTAATGACAAGCGCAACATCATTGACCACCAAAAACAAATCTGCAAGCCGTGTCATCGAAGTTTTATGTCAAAAGAAGGAAATGCATCGAACTTTATAAAACACCTTAGACAATGCAATTTGCTTAGTTAATCGTTACTGTGCGTTTACACCGCCGCTGGCTAGAGCGTCAAAATTCGCCCTTGCAACGACGCTGTACAGAGATTTTTGGACGCTCTTGACTCTCTGACGTAGATTGAATGTTTGTCTTGTATTTAAAGGGGCTTCAAATAAAACAAGCTTGTGCGGACTGACCACACGAAGGTTATAAGTTAACCTTGTGAAATATATTTATTGTGAAAGTAAGAAATTGATCGTTGGAAATAACTTTTTTCTTTCTGTTTAATCCAATATGTTTTGATATGTCAGAATATTCCGCAGCAGTAACAGCTTTGCATGCTCTGGCGCTAAATTCAACTTGAAATTCCCGCTTATTTTTAGAAAAAACATAAAGTTAATGCACATCAGATACATGGATCCTCTTATATAAAAGTGTTTTTGTGTTTTTCTTTGGTACCGCAATTGGTACAGAGAACCGTGGATTTTCACTGGTATTGGTACCAATACTGAAATTTTGGTACCATGACAACACTAGCCTGTAGTGTGTTTCTCCACTTCAATTTTGAGTGTGACTCCAAATGCAGACCTCAACGGGTTAATAAATTTAATTTCCATTGATAATTTTTGTGCCATTTTGTTGTCAGCACATGCAACTATGTAAAGAACAAAGTATTTAATACAAATAATTCATTAATTCAGATCTAGGATGTGTTATTTTAGTGTTACCTTTATTTGTTTAAACAGTGAATATATACACTATATAAAAATATTTTTTTTGTTACTATTATTATAATTAGATCTAAATAGCAATTGCTTTTATTGTACATTCTATGGATGCTTTGCCCTCCAGGTCTCCACACCATTCATGTAGCTTATAACTATGCATACTACTACAGTGAAATAAAAAAATAAAGTATTTGAAAATAGTACAACTATATTAATTATAATATACTTTTTTGCATCCTAAGTAAATTTTCAATACACTTGAAGTGAACTGTGGCACTTTTCTATTCACTATTCACATGTACAGCTCATGATACAGTGTTTCAGTGTCTTAGAGAGGCTTTACTGTGAACTGAGAAAAGCTGTCTCACAAGTTGCATACATACACCTTACAGACCAAGTTAAATTCAATCAGCTCTGAAATATTCAGTGAGTCAGACTTTATACTGTCTATTAGGAATTGACTGCCTCGTGAAAAGTCAACATTATTTTTTGTAATGCTACCGTTTACTGTTTCCAAGTAAAATTGTTCTGAGATACAGAATGCACACAAATAGATAGGTATATGACTGACTGGTGTTTATGAGTCATAGTGAACAGATAGATAGATGGATCTGTTTTACAGGCCCATATAAAAGCAATCTGTTTCATACTGTAAGTACCTGTTGAGTTATGGGCGCTGACTCAAGGTCAGCCTGTCAGAATGTTCTCTTCTCAGATGGCATTTACAGAGAGGAAGAAAAAGAGAGAGAGGGAGATAAAAGGTGGAGGTAGCAGGGTTCGTCCACTGAAGGGTGGCTTTAGAAATGTGTAGCGACAGTGTGCCTTTCCAAAGAGAGATGTATCTAAAAAGATTTATTTACAAATCTATGACATTTGCATGTATGTTTAAAAAAAAATAAACAGAGAGGTAAAATTAGTGATCATGAAAAAAAATGTGTCAAGGATATAAAAAGGGTCTGTGTGTGTGTGTGTGTGTGTGTGTGTGTGTGTTTTGAAATGATCTCACTATGTTGGATTAAAGCAGTAATGAAGCACGCTCAGACCATTAGCTGTGTAATGTGTCTCCAGAGAGTCGATGCATCACACCCATAGACGCACGGATGGCATTATAGAATAAGAGGCCGGTACATTACAGCTATTTGTATTTCAGTGGGTTAAAATTCACTCTTTACCTCATTCTCAGCCAATAAGTTGCAATGCTATGGAGGAAAAAGGCTAAAGTGCAGGAAGTAACAGACACAGTGGGGCCTTAACTTATAAAGCTATTCATTCTTTGTTGGACACCCATTATCTTTGGGGCAAAAGCTGTGTAGCTCAGACTGGATGTGGATAACTGAGGCGGGCAGCGACGTCACTATGTACAGAAGACTCAACAATAACGAATATTATTAAAACGATTAAATGAATATTAATTAGCTAATTAGTACTGCTGGTAGTTTTCGTCCTGTCACTTTACCTTATCAACAGTCATAAGCCATATGAGTTACAATATGAATCCTGACGCTAGTTTTAAGTTTGATCACTGCAGCTAAGTTACTTTGTTAATTAATTAATTAATTAGCAAACTAAAAACAGTCGTCAACAATTTAACACCAAAATATGATTGGTAACGTGTCTAAATCGTCCAAAAACGTGTAAGCCTATACATCATTCAAAATCAAATCAGTTTTACATTCGCGTTTGCTCGGCGTCACGTGACTTCATGTTCCTTCTCAGTTAATGAGGAACAAATACAACGAGCTTTGTGGTTCACATAAACAATCTGTTATTATTTACTCACCAACAGGTAGTTCAAAATGCGTATGACATCCGGTCCTCCGTGAAGTAGCCTAGCCTACACAACACACAACACAACACACTACACACAAGACATTTTCACGCGCCTTCAAGAGAGAAGAGGCACAATATTTGTAAACGATTCATTCTTTTGAATCGAACACTGGAATGAATCGCTTGTTCCAGTTCACAAAACCGAATCATTCACAAAATAACTCTTTTTGGATAGAGGACACATTTTCGCGTTTAACAAAAACAAATAAAAAAAGCATTATTTTAAGCTTAATGTACATTTATAACATTATTATTTGTGTTAAAAAGAGATTTAACACAATTTGAGTGGGTTGATAGCTGTTGAGGTAATGACTGTAAATCTCTAACTGCTCAATCTTTCTGTATTTCCCCTTTTAGAGGGCCATGGAAAGGCAATAGCGGAGTTTTTCTTTTGCTGTTGGAACAAATGGGAAAATTATATTTGATATGCTCTCCCAATTACCTCTGTAGAAGTTTACCCTGCCATAGTGAAGATATGCTTTCCAAACCCATAATGATAAAAATGGTTCACTGGACTAGTTCTTGAGGACAACTGTTCCTTCGCAGCAGCTAACAACAGGTAAGGTTGAGTGGATGATGACATGATATTTTTTTTATATGGCTAGTATTTTTCTTTAATATCAATTTCATCCAGCTTCACTATGTAAGTTAAATGCATGTAGATGCTAGTCTTTCTTTCTGTAGATGTGGATGGATAATTAAACATTTGCCATTTCCTCTTAATGCAGACACTTTTACCCATTTTCAAATATCTATTGATATAGTGAATTATGGATTATATCTGAAATGTGCTTTTCACTGTAAACTAACAGGGGAAGGACGTAGGCCTATTTCATAATGGAAATGGGAATGTAAAAGGGCCCCAAAAGGGCTGGCAGGCTTATCTTGAAAGATAAACTTACGTTTCACAGGTGAAATTCATGCCTGTCATTGTATC
Organism: Enteromius viviparus; assembly: GCA_032353835.1. Classification (NCBI taxonomy): domain Eukaryota; kingdom Metazoa; phylum Chordata; class Actinopteri; order Cypriniformes; family Cyprinidae; genus Enteromius; species Enteromius viviparus. Next base: position 4,956,500 of record JAUCNO010001758.1, on the reverse strand, counting down.
AGATCTATGGTGTAAACAATGTGCCATCAAAAGTAGCGACCGAGAAAGCAGAGACAGAGAAAAATAGCTCAAAACTGGAGATAAAGACAGGATAAAGCACACCTATCTATCTCTGAAAGACATCTCTGTGAAATAAAAAATAAAGCTCAAATCAAAATCAAAATCTAAATAGTATATTTTTAACGGTTCAGTGTTGAACTCTCAGTTGTGAACAAGGGGTCTCAGTGCCTGCCAAGGCAGCACTATGATTATTCAAATGAGTACTCTACCTTACATTTTAATGACTTGTGTTGGGGGTAATTAAGGTGTCTATTAAAATAGAGAATCGTGACGATGAATACATCTTCATTCTAGCTTAACCACAATAACATGTAGATAATTGTCTGAGATTAGAAGACATCATCACTGTTATCAGCCCTCATCTAGAACGAAATGTTCCCGCAACTCAGGCACATTAAAAAGAGGATCAAATGCCAGGGCAGCTGATTGGACCGAATGATGAGCCATAGGTCTGTCTTATTTTTTTGCTTTGAGCTCTGCATGTAAATTGAAGACGGACAGGCCTTTTTTCTGGTGCTTTTTTTAAGCTTTTAGAGAAAAATAAATTGATTTTACATTTTCTTAGAGAAAATTAAGGGTGATTGCTAAAGTGGTTCTCGAAAGCCAAAAAACAATGTGAAAATTATACTCCAACATGCACCAGTATTTTCCATCATGAAGACTGCTATTTATATAGTAATAGTGATAGTTGCCTTAGCAAACGTCATTAAAAAAGAAGCCAGCGCATAAGTATGTTTAATCTAATTATGAGAGTTTTTCAGAAAAATATAGTTGGATAATAAGTGGATGATTGTTCTGTTCTAGTGCATTTGTTGGGGTCATCCAGTGTGAAGACTGAAGAAATGAAACCTGATTTGTTTAGTTGTAGGTAGCTTTCTGCTCTCTCTCTCTCTCTTACACACACACAAACACACACACAAACACACACCTTTACTTAGATATCTAAATATGTATCTCTACTGTATCTAGATCTCTCTATTGCTGTTGTTTTTGCAGTTTTTAAAAATATTTTTTTATTATAGTTTTTTTTTTTTTTTTTTTTTTCTACAAATGAGGATGTCCCCAAAACTAGATCTGAGAGATTTTGTCAGATTTAGTTTATTTCAGGGTACAAATTTGTTCTAAGGTTTTGTTCTAATTTAGGTGTAGAAGCACCTAACCACGATTATAAACCTAAAACGGATATTTCTAAAAAAATTATTAATATTATTATTGGTTGATTGGAACAGGACCATCTTGTACTTGGTGAAATCACGCTCAACCTATACACATACATACTAAACAGCTCAATTCATTCAAATTGAATGTGTGCAAAAGATTTATCAAATTAATAAATCGAATTAAATAGAAAGGTTAAACATGTTGCCTAACTGTTAGAGTAAGTAAGAGAAAATACAAACAGACACACATAAATGGACACATAATTTGAACTTCATTCCAATACTATGCATAATTACCCTGCAAATGTACCGTCATCCAGAAAGCCTCAGCGCACACACAGACATGCACACTGGCATTTAGTGCGGTTTGTGTTCATTCACCCCATGTCAAATCCATCACACACACACACACACACACACACACACACACACACAAGCACTGTCATTTCGTAACATCATGGTAAAATAAAACATGAAACACTGCGCTTATTACTGGAAATTTAGGCTTTTAAATGGTCAAGTCCTTTTGTTATTTGCATAATTTATTCATGTTTTTCTTTCTCTCTTCTGCCTTTGCACAATTTCCTCTAATTTGCATAGACTGTCCATTTAAGGGTCCTTAAATGGAATTACGCCCTGCATACTTTAATTGTTGAAAATTACATTTAACCTGAAATAAAAAACAAAGCCATTAAAACACAAGTCACTGTGTGAGAATGTAACAGGGAAAAAAAGTGCAAAGAACCTTAAGAAGAAAAAGCTCACTGTTAGATATCTTCCTACGCACACTGGTTTAACACCAACAAACACCTGAATAATACAAAAGAGCAAAATTATCTCATTTACCTGAATAAAACTTACAACCCACATAAACATATAAACTGTGTATGTTAACAATTAGTTATCCATCCATTATATGTGATCAAATTCAAGAATCTCAGGCTCTATGCAGAGAAACACCTTCAATGGATGGCCGGTCCATTTAAGGGCTAACACACATTCACACTTATTCCTAGTGTCTCCAATTTTATCACAATTATCCATCTATAAACTGCACTATTGCACAGCATATGAACACATCATAGAGTGAAATGAAAACATCAAGTACTATGAACTACAGATAAATGTTAAGATCTTTGAGATGCTTTAAAATAGAGTTTAATAACACACACACACACACACACACAAAGGTGTATCTCAGTGAAGAAATGTACTAGACTACTTGCAGATTTTTGAAGCTAATTACTACAGACTAACCATAACCCAAACACTTATAAAAGATTCAACCCTATATTTGTGCATATATAGGATATATGTTTACTTGAAGGTTTTAACAGTATCTTTGCACCCTAAAAAGTGGTTTCGGTGTTTGTCTGAAAAATAAACCTCAAAAGTAATGCTTCCAATCCATTGAACACAGCAAACAAAGCCTTAAGATAAACATATTTAATTAGCAAATTGTTTACAATACTCCAAAAGTCATGAGAACAAACACAATAGTCGATTGAGAATATGGCAATACGCACTCTCTCTTTTTGACTGCAGTAACTCACAACTCACTTCTAACTGTATTTCATATATTGAGAACATACGCTGTAAAATGCTGTATTTCGAAATGGAGAAAAGAGTCACTAACCACTAAATGTGGTATTAACACAGTGAGGTTGTAATGCACCTTTAACACCAATTCCAGCACTCAGAAATACCAAACACAGCTGTCTTGGTAACAACAAAACGCCTTTAGAGAGTTTAGTGCACCATTACTGCAAACAGGATTTCAGAGGTTTCTGGCCAAGGTTTTGTTTATGGCTGTAAAATTGGTAATAAACTTTATAATATGCGTATGATGTACAGTTTTTAATATCTCTTATTCCATGGCACCCATTCTCACCTCTGCTGAGTGCAAGGATTATTTGAGGACCCATTACTTCAGTTTGGTTACATCACATTCTGTAGACATACTGTACTCTTTCCCTAGTTCAAAAAAACAAACAAATACACAATAAGAGAGGTTTGGGTACATCAGCATTGATACAACATTTCAGAGTTCCCCCTTCCTCATTAAATAATAAATATTAATCATGTTTGGCGTGCTGTTCGGGAAGCAGGCAGAGAGCTCGTCGGACCCCGATCACTAGGGGATCAACCCCTAGGAGGTGAGGGCTAGGTAGAGCCCTGGTCACCGCGTGCCGCCCCGGGTGGAGGGTGGCATGACTAAATAGCTAGGATGGTGAAATCGGTTTGAAGGAGTGATAGTTTTTAGAGGCTTCAGCCTTAACTAAGGAAGCTGGAAACCAGGTGTCCCCAACTAAGCAAGCCAAAAGCGACAATGGCAAGGAACCAAAACTCTGTGTGGGAGGAAAGCCTAGGGAGGAACCTGGCTAAGCGAGGGCCAGTTCTCCTCTGGAGAACTCCTCCCCCCGGTTCCCAGTTTAAGTGGTGTAAGGGGCGGCGAAGAAATGCAAATAAGAAAGATGCGAGGGAGAGGAAGTTGGAGGTATTTAAAAGGCAAGCTTTAGCTCTGATAGGGTAATAGGTAATAGGGAGATAGGTGGCAACTGGTTAATTATTCGTACGAGGTCCTCCTGAAATTTGTTATAAAACATCATTTATTTAATTACAGCTGAATCTTTTGTTGGAAAGTTGCCAAAAAATTGACAATATCACTGTTCCAAAACCTAGTGAGCAGACTGGTTGCCTACATAGGCAACATTCTAATATTTATGGAACCTCAAGTGAATCATCAGAAACACTTAGACTTGGTACGTAAAGAGGAACTAACACATTTAGTGATGTAGTGAAGCTAACAACTTCATAACTACAAAAAATACAAAGCACAAAATTAAGTGGGGGGAAAAGACAATTACATTTTAATGCACACTGTTGCTGACTAATGTTTGGGACAGCTGTCGTGTTAAGAGTGAGCTCACTAGGTTTAAGAACAGAGTTTTGCATAAAATGCTACAGACTATTGAATTTATAGAACTATCTACTGAAGCTATGTGAACAAAAAGGCAATCAAGCCTCTTAGTGCCTTACTTCTAAAGTTTTAATACCAAACAACCCTTTTAATAAGACGACAAATCAGGAACTGATGTGATATTGATAATTTAATATTCTCCTTATTTTCAAAATGATTAAGACAAAAACAGAAAAGCTGCAGACAGAGTAAAACTTGGAAACCCTTTAAATGACCACAATAGTGATGTTAAAGAAACATTTCTTTTTAAAAACAAAGAAATATAAATGGCACTTTTGGCAAACAGCTGAAGAAAAAAAAAAAAAGAGTTAAAGAATGCCTGTGCTTTCATCTAGACACTGATAAATGTGTGTAGTCGTGTAAGAAAAAGTGTACTGGTTTATGTCCTAATCATTTGAAAACAATACAATAACTTCAATAACTCTCACAAGTTAGCGATCAATAGGAAAGTTATGAACAGACTGAGCATGTGATAACACAGTAATACCACAGAAACAATGATGCGCTCCATAGCAGAGCGTGATTCGTCATTATGATTGAGGTTTTTCCGTGCAGTTCAGCCGATTTGGTTCAATTCACAATTCAATTTTGACCTGATGGATCCTTAAGCAGCCTTTTCAAGGAATTCCTTCCGTTTGTCTCTTGGAATGAAGCCAATTCACCCTCCTGCATTGAAAAAGTATTCACACAGAGGGAGTGATTTTGGCTGAACATTTCCTTGTGATTTGGCTCCCACACTGTTGCTTTGGTGATTGACTTTCATAAATAAGTATAATATCTTAATTCCCCTTAGCGGGGTTCACAAAGAAGGGAAAGGAAGTAAACAGAAAGATTTGTAGTGAGCTCAGCCAAACCTACTTCCAGTGCTTGGGATAAGGTAAACTTAACACTACTTTTAAAAATGCACAAAACCTAAAGTGAAGACAAACATGCGCTCTCCTTCTTGCTGAGCATTTTCACACTTGGCCCTTAAGGCAATGTTTTATTTTTGGTGGCCAGGACCGTCTCAGGAAGTGGCCCGAATAGTCTGAATTCCATTTGTTTTTATGTCTGCAGTAATGTTTCACTCAATATGCTTATTTTTCAAGATAGTATACAACATTTTTTAAGACAACAGCAGAAATTGGTGGAAAAGACACAACAGCACTATTACTGTTATTTACTACACATTTCGAATTGAACAGCAAATATTAAAGCTGCAGTGTGTAATTTTGTTTGGAATTATAAAAATAAATGTTTTAAATTTAAACATTCCCCTTTACTTTCACCAAAATTCACACCAAACGATAAGCCATTGTCAGCTGGTTGGGACACTCAAACAAAGCGCCATGGAACCACAGTGTTTACATATTTGGGAAGTAAACATACAAATAACTGACTGTTATCTCTGCATATTAACCTACGAAAGGAGAATGTAATTTCTCACAGGAAAAAACTACACACAGCAGCTTTAAGAACCTAAAGGACTGCAAAAACATTTTGCATAATATTTCATAGAATGATCTTGTATCCTCTCTTAAAATGCAGCAAAAGTGCGTACAAAAACATTTTGCTTTGGACCATCTGGTTTCAAGTCAATTGAATTGGGTTTGTTCTAAGGACGGTATGTGAAAACGCCCTCTTCTTCTCTGTTAGACACACAGGCATATGCCATTTATCTGACAGACACTTTCCTGAGGTTGTATCTTTCTCTCTCACACTCACACACATGGATTCTTTGAACAATCAGGATTTGTCATTTCTCCTGTGGAAAAAGGGGAACAGGATTTACAATTAAAGCTCACCACATAAATAACCATTACAAGGCCACAAACACACACGCACACTCAGAATGTACACCATGGCAATATGGTCAACCAAAGCTAGTGTCCAACCCCCACATCTGTTACCGTGACTCCTTGTCCCCAATGCAGCCACAACGCATCCATTAGACATATAAATTCCCATTATGTATTCTACTATCTCTTGGAATGAAGGAGCAAACTCTTTCCATCCCTCAGATATATGTGTCCATCATGGAAAATATACTGGTCTGTCCATTCCATTAGAGTGAGGAGGCCAGTGTCTCACAATGATTTGTTAAGCTCAGCTAGGAGGGGCATAAGCATCATTGTCCTCTTTCCAGAATGAAGAAAACTCCTTGACAGAATTCCTTAGCTGCACCTGTATTCTGAGGTCCTTGCACTGAACCCCAACTCTATGGCTTTGATCAAGTCCCTCAACCTCCAATCCATTAGGGGGAGCACTCACACTTCATCAGCTCAAGCACTTCTGGTTGAGCGTGAGCACAACCGCTCAAGGTGTGTTTGTGTCAAGGCAGAGATGTTGATGAGAAGTGACAACAGATGTTGAGGTAGATGGGAAGTGTTGTCTGGATGTACCATTGTTCCGTCCGCTCATGGCCACCGTGAGAGTCTCCAAGCTTCTCAAAGAGTCTCTGTGATTAGCTGGCTTGAAGGATGAAGGTGTTACGTCAGCCGATCGGTTGAAACCATTTTGCTTGTCCACCGTTTCATCTCCTGAAGGTCTGTACAAGGGGCTGCCTTCAGACCTAGAGTCTGAATTAGAGTTGCCACCAAAATCAAACTCCTCAAACACTCCAATCTCGCTCTGACTTGAAGGGTAATACGACTTCGAAAGGCTGCTAGCACTTGGGGCATCGCTTTCAGAGACACTGGTGGCTGGGTATGAGTATCCCACAGCTGGAAGAGGGTTAGGAGGAGTTATGCCTGCGGATAGGTATGCTGAAGGAGGAGGTGGAGGACTGTAGCCAGCAGGAAGAACGGCCTGTGAGGGGTAACGGGGGTTAGGGTAACTGTATACAGCTAGGTTTGGTGAGGTGTTAGCATTGTAAGTGGATACCAGACTGGCATGGGAAGGGGTAGGGTGGAAAAGAGAGCCACTGTAAGTGCCTACAGGTTGCAGGAAGGGAGTGCTGTAGGGAGTGCTGCTGTACTCCTGATTCCCAGTTTGGCCGTTACAACCGCTGCTGGAGAAACAAGGCTCCGGAAGACTCCCACTGCCTATAACTGGTGAGTTACATGCACTGACAGACACATCCGTCACACTGAGGGGTGCTTTGGGAAGAAGCTCGGGGATGCAACCCAAAGGAGGGTAGACAGTCTCCAGCCAAGGCTCTGCCTCCACCTTTCGCCCATTAAGAAGGGGTGGCCCGTTATTCACAACACCAGGTCCCCTAACGCTAACGGAGATGGCGGCATCTGGATATCCCATAAGTCCACTCTCACAGGGTAGATCCAGAATGGCAGAATATCTCTCTGCATACCTCTTGAGCAGGTTAGAAGCTGTCAGAGCTGAAATGTCATCGTTTGCCCACGAATGTTGATACGCTGCAGCTGAGGTCGAAGCTGTTAGCCTTGGATCCCGAAGTGCTTCGATCTTATGCCCTGGTGAACGAGTGGTGGAGGTGATGTCATAGTGTTGCTCCGCCCACTGGGACTGCTCAGGGCTCCACTGCATGGTCACGCCTGTCAGTAAAAAAAAAAGTACATGTATGTCAGTTTAAACTCATGGAACTTCGTAAAAAATCGGCAATATAAATAACATCTCTGAATATGCCGCCCCCACATGCATTTACCACTCAATATGCAAACATGCTATAATATATTTCTGTAAAAAAAAAAAAACACTAATTATACTTATTATTCTACCTTACTTCCATCGCAATATAAATTAAGTGTGCTACAAAAACACCACTGAGAGAAAATGTGAGCAATTTAGGTTAATTAACATTATCAGAAAATTACCACAATTCCAGATAATGACCAATTCTGCATAAACATCTCCAAAAACATAAGCACAAAAATCTTTCACAAAAATAAATAATAATATAAAATAATCAAATAAAAGACAATTAAATAGGGCTTTCACATTTTTGAAGCACACACTATTAGCTCTCGTAGTTGTTTTTACGTTCTTTAAATTTACGCAAGTTTAAATTCAGCTGTGTACTTAAATACCCCCCCACCAACACACACGCACACACACACACACACACATCAAGAATAGCACTGATGATATCATTAAGGTCTGATACAGAGATACAGCAGAAGGCTTCTTCTCAAGTGAATAAAATAAAAGCTCTTTAATGTAATCAAGGAACCTCATATTACACTCTCTCTGTCTCTTTCTCAGTTTCATTGACTCACGCACACCACACGGGAACATAATATTTCAGCATACTGTAATAATGACTGATCAATAATGTAGCTCTCGGCATTAGCAACTGAACCCGACAACAGATGTTACCCCTAAAAATACTGTATCTCTGTCATTTCAGCTTCACACATACAGTACTGCACCAAAATTTTCGTTTGTGAAACAAAGAGCTTTTCTTCAGCATCGAACTTTGGCATATGGCTGTACAGAGGGAGAGAGATGGGGGAGAAGGGAAAAAGAACAGAAAGATAATGTCCTTGAGCCATAAAACATAACACATAAAATACTTCTAAGGAGAAACATTTTTTTTCTGATTTTCCAAACACTGGATAAGCAGTAACCTTGCACATCAGAAACGATCCAATGTTTCGTTGAAATGAAATAAAGAAAGAGACACATACTCCATATTACAGCAGATGGATATTGATTTTGGGCTGATGGAGCAAAATTTACATGTTCTATCCATCTCAATTAAAAACTGCCCAATTACATTCAATTCTATCAAGCAGCAAATCCTCCTGATCGATACATGCAACTTGAGGTCATTCAGTGTTGTCTCATGGGAAAAGACTGGACTTACTGCAAACACACACACACAAGATGTGGAGCAACTGGCGCCGTTTCCCTCGAAAGACTTTAACTGACATAAATTAGGACTTTGAAAGTCACTCATTACAAAGCCATAGCTTTAACTGTTAAAAACTAAAGTTTAGCACACGCTTAACCAAAGCGACTTACAATACTGGGTACAAATCACACTAATGGCAATTAGCAGGACAGGTGGCTGAGAAATGGTAGGATAAAAGAAGAAAAGCACAATTAAATGACAAATGATTAAAAGTAATGTAAATAACACATACGAAAGAGCTAAAGATGGCTTTTAACAACTTCCTAATTGCTTTTTTTCCTCTTTTAACGGTTGAGGCTAGTAAGACATAATAGTAGGCATTAATTCAGCATTAATTCTTAAATGGTTGCCTATAAAAAAAGATGTAAAACTAGATTGGTGAAGAAAATTGTGAAAAACAGAACAGAGAAAATGTTCTGTTTTACGGATATTTTTCAGACTAGGTCTATGGACTTTTTTTACATTTGCATTTGGTTTTAGCTACATTACATTAGAAATACATTATTAGTGTATGCATTTTCTTGCATTCGAATCCATGACACTGACATTGCTCTTGCCATTTTATGCTACAGGATGCCCAGTTGTTTGTGAAAGTGATAATGAACCTGTCCTCAACCAGCCACATGATTTGATGCATCATTCATATCTCTTGCAGAAACAGTTTACACGCCAAAACCGGTTTGTTAAAATGTCTAACACTGAGAAAGAACAATTGCGAGAAATGAGACCGACTATAAAACAACCTTAGAGGATGAACTTAGCCTAAAATAAAGCCTCAGTTTAAAACAACATCAGTCAAACCCAGGCCCGGCTCCAGGGGAGACCAGGGTGGGCCTTGCCGACCCTATCAGAAGCTTGGCCCACCCTGGGTCATATTGAGTCTAACATTAAACTAGCATTCAGAGTCTAGTCCGTGCTGCGATCACACAGATCTGATCATCATATCAGGCTTCCATCCAAAGACTTTTTATGGATAAATATTTAGCGCTTCAAAATTACGTGTTACCTCTCAAACATGCATTTCTTAATTTGTTGTTGCTTCAATACGTTGAAATTTATAACGTATTAATTTTGAAGATGAAAGTTGTCAAGTTGTTTATGTGTAACTGCGTGCAGCGCAGTTTGAAACTAATCTAAACATTTCTTTTATTTGTGTACAGTCACAATAAAAACAGTTGTGCTTTTGTAAATAAAGAAAACTAATCGGATGCGGCTTTCCAAAGAGAGCTTCGCAGAAATGAATTGAAATTATGTATGTAGACTGCTGTTTTTTCTTTTGTTTTGTCAATTTATTATTAATTTAGAAAAAAAATGTATTATTTATTTACTATTTATTTCTTTAATAGCTTTATTATTAGTTAGTTAGTTTTATTATTAGTTTTTCTCTGTTCTCTGTCCATGCGAATCACTTCTGTTTCTGCTTGTATAAAACGAATCCCTGAAAACAAATTTTACTTTTTATTTTTCATGAGTCACAGCCACGCATCAATTCAAATTTAAGTGTGATTTAACATAATCTTGTCGGTTAATAATGGCTTAACGACCGTCGGTAAAGAAAAATAAAATAACCAAAATTAACGTTCCTATTTTCAATGGAGATGAGAGCAGAAATGAGCAAAACAGTGCATAAATAGTTCTTCAAAAGAATTACTCACTAACTTTTTAACAAAGTACTATGTCTCATTGAGTGGGCTATTTATTTAAATGTGAAAAGAAATATATTCTCTGGCTGTTTTTTCCTACATTACCTCCTTACCAGAATCTAAAGCCAAAAGCGATGTGTTGTAAAGTCCAAACCTAGCTGCAGTTTGCTGGAATGTTCTCGCAAATGCTGTCTTTTTGTTGTATTCTACAGAACTACCTGGACAATCCCATTAGCCGCAAAGCTGCTGATGTAGTGTGTGTGTACTTTTGTGTGTGTAAAAGAGAGAATGACTTTCTGTTGTTCCAATATACCCCCTGGCTACAAATCCTCTGGAGAAGGCCCATCACACACACACAGAGCAATTTTTAAAGCAGTGTTCCATACTTTAAAAGGCAGACATTTCATTAGCTTGTTTTAGAGGAAGAGATCTTCAGTTTGCTAACTGAAAATGTGTTAGTTGAGCTGTAGCGTCTCTTTAAACAACTGTGCGTGTTTATGAATGTGCGTAAATGCATATAGACTACTATTTAAAACAAGAAGCACATCGACAGATAGTCTCACTTCTCCTAAGTGAAATCTCAGGTTTCTCTGGCAGCAAAATCAATACATTACATAGACTCACTCACACACACACTGCATCCATAAAATGCTTTTATTGAGTAATTAAACAGCCATTACTGTCGCCAACAGCAAAACGGATAAAGCCCTTCCAAAAGGATCAAGACAAAATCCGTACACACACAATCTAATCCAGACCATTGACTTTAGTTAGTACCTGCTGACGTAGAAATTCCTATGGGTTCCTGATTTCAAATCTTTCCCAAACACAAAACAAAAAGCCACAAAAATACCCAATTCTGTCATTAGGAAAAAAGCCACTATTTAACAGAATTTAATGATTATATTGAAAGGTATATTTCGCTCAAAAATAAACCCTATGTTTTTCAAACCTGTATGATTTTCTTTGTTCTGTCAAACACAAAATCTCAAGCAGGATGATTACTGTGGACTTTTCCATACAATGAAAATAAATGGTGACCAGGGACTGTCAAGCTGTAAAAATGCCAAAAGAAAAAAAAAGCTCCAAAAGAGTCATGACAGAAAATCTTACTCTCTGTTACAGCATTCAAATATGATTTACATACTTTAAATAAGCATATTCACATTGGCTAAATTTTGGCCTTGCTGATATCTCACTGATTTGACATTGAACTATATATTATATACAAATGTAAACGAGATTTGAGAGTTGCGTCAGAATTACTTAAAACTTGTCATCTCAACACACAAAGACATTGTTAGCCTTCATAAGATAGAGAATATAGCCATAAGAACAAATTATCATTCTTTTCTAATTTTTGGGGTTTAAAAACCCATCACTATTCCCTTTCACTGTATGAACAAGAGCAGCATAAACATTCTGATTAACTACTTCTCATGTATTCCAAAGAAGAAAGAAAGTCATATGGGTTTGAAACAATGTGAGAGTGAGTAAATGATGACAACATTGTAATTTTCGAGTGAGTAATCTCTATATAGTATGCTATTAACTCCTCAAGACATCAGCCAAATACTGCATGACACGAGCCACAGTACAGCACAGACCATATTATCCATCTAAAAATAAAACAGAAAATACATTTCATACAAAACCACACTCTCTTTTACTTGACACAAAAGGCATGCTTTCAGTGTGTGTGTGTGTGTGTGTGTTAGCTGGTGTGAACAGTTCTCCTGTTGTGCCAGGCTGTTTGACCATTGTAAGAGTGGCAGGGTGGAAGCCCTCTAATTCTTCTTTAATGTGAATGAGCCATTCACTCTCAACGTCCTCTCTTCAAAACGCCTGACTTTCAGCCCTGGCCTGCTGAGTGCTGCAATAGAGAGAAAGAGGGAGAAAGAAAGAGAGGGAGGTGCAGAGAAGTATGACAGAACGTAGCCTCAGCAGCGGAAGGTCTATGAATGTTTAAGCTCAGAGATCGAAACCTTTGTTTTGTTGCTGTAAAATGACGCAGTAATGGTAAGAGACCGTTAAATTAAAATTAAAAGGACTTTAAGTGAAAACAAAGAATGACCTCAAATGATTAAAAACATGAAAACACTCAAATGCTGAATTGCAAAGCTGATACAAACATATCCACACGATCGCTTGCATATATATTCGTGTTTCGAGTTTCCAAGAAGAAAAATGCAATAAATTGATTTTTTATCCAATTCAATTTATTGAGTTTTTTATTCAATGGTGTCAGTTGTTGTTGAATTGGTTCACATTATTATATAAAATTTTAATAAAATAGGCAAAGAGATATACTATGTTGTTTTAGTAAACTGAATTAGGGTTTAGTCACATTTTTGTGACATATAATGGCCACTTTTCATCTTTAAATCAATTTCCAATAGATAAAATCAAGACTCATATTTTTCCTTCTAATTATCCTGTCCTATAATTTTACTTGAAATACAAAATTATAGGTCTGCAAATTGAAATGGAGTGACTTTGGGACAAAAAAATGTGCTCTTCAAACCTGTTTCATAATTTCGCAATTCTCTTTGGAGACATAAGTGTCATAGAAATATGAATTAAATAAATCAGTCTGAATTAAACATTTCAGACAGACATTTAAGGCAAAACATGATAAATTTAATCTAAGACAGACGAAGCAAATCTTTTCTTTTGCGTCCTCCCTCTTCTCTTTTCTGCAGATAGATTATTTAAAACCTCCATAAAAGACATAGCAAGGGCTTAAATCACTTTCATATCTCTCTAAACGAGAGACGAACGCCTCGCATGTCAATGACCAATTCAATTCCACACGCCATTTTCCTCTGCTAATTAACACAGTACCGTGTTCATTTAGAGACACAATGCAGAGCACTGGGCCGGGGCAGGCTGGGCGGCCGCATGCCGTCTGCTGCTGACATCGGCCTTTAATAGGGCTTTAGCATATTAAACAGCTCAATCATCTCTCATAAGCACACACACTCAGACTGGCTGGATGCACTAGTTTTCTGTGTAATAGGGACAGATATGAGAGAATTGAGAAAGTATGTGAGAAAGTTATCATTAGTCACTCAAAGACACTTTCCTCTTGTCGCTAAATATCTTTAGATGTGTGAAAAGAGGGATTGAGCTGGAGGGATGGAGAGGCGAATAAAGAAAAAAGTGGTGTTAGATGTAAACGATAGACAGATAATTTCATCAAAACACTGTCAACACTAAACTTTTACCATAATGTGAATGCCAAAAAGGAGGAGGGGCCAGCAGATGTTTCTTTTATATTTCTAAACTATATACTGTACAACTATATCTTTTTTTAAATGCTGGTTTATCTCTAGCCATCATATGGGCAAACACACTTTGGGAAAAAATGGTAAATCATAATTAAAATATGTTTTTGTAAGTATGCACGTTTGTCAGCTCAGACTTATCAGGCAACGCTATTTGCTTACTTAACAAGCTGTTCACACAAGTATGTGATTTGGATACAAAATAAAGTATGCAATATTTACTTCTAAAACCTATTTTTGTAATGTGTGCTCAGTGTAATATAATAATGTAATATATAAAACAAAATTTAAATTCATTGACAACACTAGGCTTAATTATACTGAATAATTATCTTAAAACATAAATTATATTAAAATGTTTTTAATTATTTACAATTAATCAATCAATAATAAAAGATTTCACTTAGAAATATTCAACGATGCTTGTAAACAAAACATGTTTTCTGTAGTTTATAGATTATAATAAATGTCCTCATTGTCACTTTCCATCCTGTTAGTCTTTTGCAATATCCGTTTAACAAAAGCCAGTTCCTAAATTACAGGATGTAGGGAAGACAACAGCACAAAAAAACCCAGTAAGTATCAGCAATTAACTTCATATTGATAGTCACGCTCAGTTCCTCACTAACATTCATTTTTAAATGTAATTCAAGGTATGACCCTAGTCTTTTACCTTTAAATGAGTAAGTCTCAAAAAAGCATCTGCTTAACAATAATTAAGGCTGACTTTGACACACACATAAACACACTTCTGAAACTATACTGAGCATGTGTCATAAGGATACACTCTATACAACTGTCTTGAACAATTTTAAAACAATCAAATGATTTAAGGCAATACATTAAAAGAAAGAACATGCAAGAGCCAGAATTTATGATAAAGTTATGCATTTGAGCTATTTGCTAAATAAATTCTGACTGAAATGTAGTAGTTTGCATCACAGCATATAAGGCGACATATCATTTTGATTTGATTCATATCAAAAATTGACATTGACGAATTCTGTTAGCAATTGACAAGCGCACACAATTCAGATAGTTTAGCCATTTTTATTGAGGGGACACGTCCCACCTAAAGCCTCAAACACGAATACTCACACAAACCTGTTGACGTAATCAGATTTATGTAGCCTAATACATGATTTGATCTGTCCTCAAAATCCTTTCAACGTGTTTCACTAGGTAGCCTATGTAGGATAGCCTACTAACAGCTAAACACACAAGCAGAACAATAAAAGACTATGTCACTCAATGATTGATGTTACTCAGTTGGCCATGTGAAAGTATAGTAAGAGACACACACACATGGTAGTTTAACTGTCCATTTCTAATTCACGAATGCCCATCAAACTTGTGATTTATTGTGTGACTTGCTCAGTGACACCACATTCAGAGAGATAAACAACAACTCGTACAGCTCTGACTGAGGCAGACACACGGATAGACAAAGAGAGACAAGGGGAACACTGGAATATTGGAAAATGAAGTGTTGTCATTTCGCAATACATCTGAGTCCAAATTATGCACATCTAACTACCCGCGCCACTGTGCGCTCACGGCTGATTTCCCGCCAGAATCCCATCACAGCGCGAGCATTTATTACGCGCTCGTGCAGCAGTCGCTCTGCCCGCGCGCCCGACTGGAGATACAGCGCTACATGATTGCGGTCTGTAACCTCCAATCTCAACTCTCCTTCCCCTGACGCGAGCCAGGAAAATGCTATCATAGCACTGAAAATCAATCACGACCAGTATGAATGAAATATCCGAATGAGAAACAGATTGGAAAAAACGTTTAAGTAGGAAAATATAGGCTATGAAAAGTGAGAAGTGGTAAGATTTAAAATGTTCTGACACTCTTATTTAAGAGAGCTGTTGGTTTCGTAGGGTCTGTGATTCGAATCCATCCTGGGTCATGTCTCGATCCCATTACCCTCTATCCTGGGACTGTTTACTTTCTGCCAGGCAATAATTAAAACAACTATTGCATGCATGCATATGATTGGGATTTACAAACAAAACAGAGATATGACCTACCGTATACACCGCTGATCATATTGCTTGACATCAGCAAGGTGATTGAGGGTGACGAAAAGTAGTGAAGGGTTCACTTCAATGATTTCCACAAAGCGTGAAGAAAGACTTTCCAGTAAGTTGAAGGACACGCGCCACATGCAAATAAATAGTGCTTTAAGCGGACAGGAAGCCCAAACTGGAAAAAAAGAAAGAAGCAAAGATAAATAGCCTATAATACAGCAGCAAATTGTTTAAACGTAGGCTATATAAAAAAAATCAGGAATTATCATTGGTTAGGCTAGGCCTGTTGTTTAACATTCCCATTTCCTCCAAAACAGTGTTCTTTTCATTAAAAATTGATAGCTATTAACATTTTATGCAAGTAAAGTGCGCTCAAAAAGTCAGGTAATATTTATCCAGAATGTGTTTTTCTATTTAGATTTGTTCTTCTGCATCCTGTATATAGCCTGTCTCTTTAACTAGTTTATGAGAGAATTGACATCACATTTTTGTGACACATATAATGGCCACTTTTCATCTTTAAATCAATTTCCAATGGATAAAATCAAGACTCATCTTATATGTTTCCTTTTATTAGCTAAATTAGATTTTTTAGAAGCATTTATCTAATAAGTATATTCAATCTGATTAAAACGTCATTTAAATAATATTTTGCATTTCTTTGTCACACTGGATTGTTTTGGCAATTCTATATTCAAATAGTCTTACAACAGAAGCACCTCTGGTATAATAAAGTGAGATTTGTAAATTAAGCTCGAGATCATATTGAATTGTGCTGATAGGTGGGAATGTCTCTCTGTCATTCTCGCCTGGACACACAACACACACGGATCAACGCTGCCTTATTACAGAACTCTGCTCCAATAATAAAACTTCTTGCCTAGTGCTCAAACTATCATCATTTCAGGCTATTTAGCGTCACGCCGAACATAAACTGCGCGCTATGTTTCGCTCGGGCCTGTGTCCGAGTGTCCGAGCGCGCTGTCCGTGCTGTGGCATGGCCCCTCTCTCTCCGGTACAAACGGACAGCTGGTGGACACAAACAAAGTGAAAGATTTACCTGTTCGGCGCCGGAGAACGGCGACAGCGTCCAGCCGTGCTGCTGAGAGCGGGGGATGAGGGTTACTCCGAGTCGGTGATGTTCTGGAATGCTTCCAAGTCAGGGCTGGAGAGACTGACCACCATAGAAATACTGACCACATCTACTGCCATGTTGGAATTCCAGAACCTCACGCCAGCTGCCGAAAAGAAAGCGGAGAGGCTTCATCTCCGACTGCGCATGCGCTCTACCGGACTCACACTGAGAGTCCTGTTTCTCTCTCTCTCTCACACAAGCACACGTAGTATATCATGTTAAACACCATCAAAGCTAGCGGGTTTAAAACATCCTTTGGGAATCCACTTATATATACAAATATAATTTCTCTCATTTATTTGTCGCAAAGGACAACATTCGCGGATTTTGTACACAAAGATGTGTCAAAGGACGGGAAGTCATTGAAAACAGCCCTGAGAATATTTTTATGTTGTTGTCACAGTATGAAGAGTCATGAAAAGGTCACGTAAATTTGATTATAGGACTCTATATTATGATTAATTTCCAATATGCGACCCTGGACCACAGAACATCCTCATAAGTGTCTTATAAGCTACATTTTTAAAATTGAGATTTACAAAATCAGAAAGCTGCATAAGCTTTAAATTGATGGTTTGTTAGGGATAATAAGTTGGCTGAGATACAACTGTTTGAAAATGTGTTTGCAAAAAAATCTAAAAATTTAGAAAATCCAATGCATAGGCCTACTACTAAACAAAAGTTAAGTTTATATATTAATTAATATATATTTATGGTAGGAAATTTACAAAATATATTAATGGGACATCATGATTATTAGCATAAAAGATAAATACATCATTTTGACCCATGTAATGTATTGTTGGCAATTGCTACAAATACACCTGTGCTATGCTTATGGCTGGCTATGTTATCCAGGGTCACATATGGTGCTATGTAATTTAATAAAACAATGAAATAAACTGCAAACAATTTTCCTGCATAATTTACAAAATAGTCTTTTTACCTTTTTATTTTAATTTCTTTTATTTCTCACTACCGTTAACATGCCACAAAAATGAAATTATGTTTACTTTAAATAAGAGTGCACAGTTTTGTACTAAACTGTAAATGTATGCATATATGCATTTAAATGAGTATCGGGGTGTGTAATGCAGCAGTCACTGTATATTAAATAAATTTCAAGCATATATAAAGTGCTTGATAATTCATATTAAGACATCCCAGACAAATTCACCATGCATTCAGTGTGTGGAAACAAGTCAAGCCCCCATTCACCAACCTCAACATCATCTCATTCTAATCCACATTTCTTATGTTTGCTAATTACAGAGCCACTCATGTCCCTGCCTTCGATTATCATTTCGCATACAAGGCACAAGTTTAGCATAAATTACGAATATTTCTGCATATTAGCCAGTGAAGCCGTGACATGTTAATGACCCTGGTGTCAAATGGCAGAGAAAATGAAAGAGAGATAATCTGACAGAATGAAAAATAGAAAGAATAAACACTGAAAGAGATTGAAAAAAGAAAGAGCACCTTGACATTTAGAATTGTTTTAATTACTTTTCATCTAAAAAAAAATAATAAAAAAGAGCTAGTTTTCATTTCAAATACACAGACGCATCTGAAAGCAAAAAAGTCAAGATAGAGAATGCGGACAACCAGCAATATTTTGCATATAGTTAAAGAAAACAGGACTGACAGTGAAGAAGTTGAGATTGAAAAACTATGCATTTTTTTATTACAACATTTTCTTGGTTCTATTGTGCATTTCTTGACTAAATATAGTGTCTGTCTGTTTGTCTTCTCTCTCTGTCTTTCTGGGTAAGGGCAGGGAGGAGAGGCCATCCGCACAGCATTGTGGGGGTTAGAATGTGGTGACATCAGAGGAAATGTCAGAGATTGTGGGAGGCAACGTTAAAGAGAAACTCAGCTCCGTGCCTGAAAGCCTAACTGACATTTTTGGACAGTCGGAAAGGTCAGGCATACCTTCAGATGAAAACTATTACTCCTTATACAGGACACACAGCTGGATAAAATAATATTATGTTTTAACCGTATTTGCTTGAGTTGCATGTTCATGTGTGTTTCTCCATAATCACAAATAGTATTATACACACATATATGCACCATGAAAATAAATAATTATATATATATATATAATATGTATGCACCACCAATTGATTTAAAGAAATTATTGTATGTGATATTAGTAATTTTTATTATTTATTTTATACATACAAGCATGAAACTCCTGTAAATCCTGTAAAAATTACTTGTGTGTGTGTGTGTGTATATATACTTACATGCATAATATATAATATCATGTTTTCTTATTTACTCAACTTTTTTTTAGGATAACTTGTACATGCAGTATATATATAGCATCATATTTACTTAAATTGCTCCAAGACTTGCTCGTGTGAGACTAAAGAATTCAAATACACACTGAATATTTATAATGTATATAATATATATACAACTACTCATATTTTAATGAGTAATTTTAAGTATTTTGTACATTTATTTTCATGTAGAAAAGATATGATACTTAATATATCCACACTATTAATACCACAGTCCTCAATTGTTACTGTTAACCTTAACCACCCAATGTTTTTCATACAATAGCATGTTTTTATCGTCCCTTTCATGCTTGTGTGTGTTGATCCCAAGATGGCACCATAAAAATAATTTTTTAAATATATTTAAATGACTAATATGTGCATGGTAATTCATAAGCACGTGTGAAAGAGAATAAATTCAGTCTCCATATACCGTGTGTAATGTTAAACTACAGGCCAGAACTGTTACTTTTGGCTGCTATGCCATTGAACTCAGCAACCCATCGTAGCTTAATAGATTTCACTGGATTTTTAAGTGCAGATATCTGTCTGACAGCTTCATCTGAGGCCTGTTCCATCTGAGACAGACTTTATGTAAATAAGTTTGGCTCTGATTGTTAATTAGGGCTTTAGGTGATCAGTATTCATGAGTGTGCGTGGCGCGCTGCTCTCGCCGGGCGTGTCTGTGCTGCGCGGGGGTAGGGGGAGCGCTGATCTGGCTTCAGTGACCAGTAGGAAGTATGCGCGCCACAAACTTGCCGGAATACTGATGAGGGAGGTGAGAAAGGCACCAGTCCACCAGGGAGAACTAGACGCTTCCTCCATCTCATGCACCACCAGTGGACTTTACACAAGGTGCATATTTTAACGTGAGAGCATTTCGATCAGTTCCTCAGCATACTTGCACACGTGTAAACCAAACTAGCTTTATAAAATAGAACACATGCATGGGTCAGATGACCAGTAAAGCCCATCTAACCCCCAATCGGCTATGGCAAACATATACCCGCAGTGTTTACGGCCACACGTGGGTTTCAATAGGCCAATTTGATGAAAAGTCCCTCATTGTGCTTAGCGGGGTCCTATTCAATCAGCCGTGCCTGTTGGAAAACCATTCCTACACACCACAGAGAGGTGTCTCAGAGGGCAGGAAAACACGCCTTGAAAATGAGAAGAGGAAAATCTGAAATGGCTGAAGGTCTTAAAGGTGGAGATGCAACCACTCTGCAGGCTGTTGCGGCCTTGAGAGAGTCCTCTTCAAACAAAACGCCTGGTAGATAAATAAACTTCATCCTTTTTAATGTCTTTGACTGCCCAGAGAATAAAGCAACACCGAAAGCTTTTTCCCCTTAGTTTATGAAGTCTAAAAAACTTGACAGACAGAAAGGATGTTTCTAGCAGAAAGCGGTAGGTATTTAAAAACACACAAAACACTGTGTCGCTGGTTAAAAAGCTCTCCTCTGTGATTTGACCTTTGTGTTTATCGTTAAGAAAATGATGGTTGAAAGGATCCGCAGAGTACGTGAGTTACATCAGGATCAGCGAGGGAAAAAGTGTTTGACCTGTCTGTGACAGAAACGCACATGCACAATACACCGTTCTCAAGCACTCATCACTCTTGGTATATACTGCCCCCTAGTGATGCTAACAGTTACACTACTTGAATTGCACTTGAAGATGACAACATTATGGTTTAAAAAACATGACAGTAAATGACTAATCACTCAGAATGCTAGCAGGCATAGCTTTCTCCACCTATAGACCTGCACCCACCGGACACTTTATTAGGTCCCCCTTTTATGGACCCCCCTTTGCCTGCAGAACTGCTTAAATCCTTCGTTGCATTTGACAAGGTACTAGAAACATTCCTCATATATATTGGTTCATATTTACATGATAGCATCACGCAGCTGCTGCAGATTTGTCGGCTGCACATTCAATTCAATTCAAATTTATTTTCATGATACATATCGCAAAGCAGCTTTACACCAAAGTAATATTTTACAGTATATGTAGTAGTAGTTTGTACATGTACATATGGCATAGATGTGAGATAAAGATCAATTAGTGACGTAATCGAACAGACGAGGAACATTATAAATTAGTAGCAGAGTTCGGTAGTGCTGTGTGTTGTTCCAGGGTTGGCATCATCTGAAGTCCTCTG
>JAUCNO010001758.1:4919439-4934837 GCA_032353835.1 Enteromius viviparus | reverse complement strand
TTTTGTGCTGGTGCACCTAAGAAAAAAAGTTAGGCGCACCAGTGCAACCAGTGCAAAAAGTTAGTCTAGAGCCCTGGCAGGGGTGGGGCGGGTGGATGCTCTGGAGGCGGGTTTTATTTTAATTTTAATTTTAATTTATAATAATAATTATAATAATAATACATTCTATTTATAAAGCACTTTATATTTGAAACAAAGTTTTTTTTATAGCTGATGCGGAATCTAATAGGCAGCCAGTGCAGAGACTTTAAAATTGGGGTAATTTGATCATATTTTCTTGTCCTGTTAAGGACTCTAGCAGCTGTATTTTGGACTATCTGTAGCTTGTTTATTAAAGATGCAGGACAACAACCTAGTAGTGCATTACAATAGTCCAGTCTAGAGGTCATGTAAAAGATTAGATGATGAATAATGTCCCCATTGGTTTGGCCGTTGTAATTATTGGCATACAGAGTATGACACGCAAAATAATATGCTTTTTTTTTTTCTCAAGAGGCGCCAGCTCTCACAAAGAAACTGACTCTTTTTTTTATCAGGGTTCATACACATTTTTATCAATAAAATGATGGTGTATTTAAGTTGAAAAAATGAAAATCATACATTTTACAGACTACTGTATATCGTCGTTCATTTAATCACTATTCAACTAATTCCAAGTTTATTTAAATGAGCCTTATATTCCGCGCTTAAACACAAGTGTTAAGTTTGCCAAAATCCACAGGCCTAACTGATCTGATTCTAGCTGGGGGGGTGAACATTTGATAAAGGTGTTAATCTCTCATCATTCACACGGGAGCAGGGCGATTCCGCTCTCATTGATATGAACGGCCAGCAGTGTTCATCTAAGTATGGGATCGCCTTGTGCCTTTTGATAAGAGAAGGCTTTACAGCTAGTCAAAGCTAATGATTGCAGTTACATATATCTTCAAAAAACTCTATTTTAAACGTTAAAGCTATGAGTGATGCAATACCAAAATAAAACGATAAGAAGCTGTCTATTGGAGGACATTAATCTGCATGCAAAGAAAATTTAAATAAAATAGTTCAGTTTTGTGTTTAATGTCAAAATTATAATATTTCATTTTGTTTGTTTATGTTAATTTAGAAATATGTTTGGAATATTTTTGGTTTGTTAAATAGAAGTTTTTGGATTTTATAAAACACCAAGCGGCTATCAGCAGCCAAAGTTTGATCACTTTAACCTTCTCAAACCATTACGACTTGTCTAAAATAAAACTCTAGATATGCCCACTAAAACAGTTCAAGCTTATGAAAATGCGCTATAATAATAAATGTGGGATATGTTGCATAACTAACGTTGCTGTATGCATAACTGCGAGAGGAGGAGTCAGAGAGAACGCGCATCGTAATTGCTTAAATGCTTTTAAACTGAGAAGTTTAGAAGGTGTTGAATAGCGCTGCCGCACACTAAAGATCTTCCTAGTTTCTATATGTTCATTTAAGTCATATTATGCAACTAACTGCAATGAATGCGTCTTAATATATTCCGCATTCGAGCCCTCGTAATAAGTTTTCCAGAATGCACAGGCAGAAGGGGCCTATTAGTTATGGAAAAAATAAATAATAATAATAACTTTAAACGAATGTTTTCTTGGTCGCATCTTTATAGAGGTTTAATTAATTTGTTTCTTATTATATTTGCTAAAACATGCTTTAAAGCATTTGCTTTAAAGATTAGAAATGGATCTGTAATTTGCCAGTTCACTAGGGTCTAGTTGTGGTTTCTTAATAAGAGGCTTAATAACCGCCAGCTTGAATGGTTTAGGGACGTGGCCTAAAGATAACGACGAGTTGATAATATTGAGAAACGGTTCTTCTGAGTTTATTTAACTTCCATGATGCGAATCTCCTGTTCCACCACATCCCAAAGGTGCTCTATTGGATTGAGATCTGGTGACGGTGGAGTCCATTTGAGTACAGTGAACTCATTGTCATGTTCAAGAAACCAGAGATGATTGGAGCTTTATGACATCGTACATTATCCTGCTGGAAGTAGCCATCAGAGGATGTGGTCATAAAGGGATGGACATGATCAGCAACAATACTCAGGTAGGCTGTGGCGTTGCAACAATGATTAATTAGTGCCAAGGGGCCCAAAGTGTGCCATGTGGATTATCGAAATGTTTTTATCAGCCGTTTGGACTCATGGCACTCATTCACTGCAGAGGATCCACTGGCAAGTAAGTGATGTAACAAATTCTTAAGTTCTCAAAAATCTGTTATGATAAAATCTTCATTTTTTTGTTGTTGCAAATACTCATTTTTGGGGTGAACTAACACAGCACTGTCTTTGGCATTATATTTTTCTCTAAATCTGAATGACGACACATACTTTGCTTGAAGCCAAAAAATGTTATTTATTCTCAAAAATACAAAAGAAATCAGTATCCTGGTAAGTATCTTAGAACTCTTTTTTTTCCCTGAAAAAAACAAAAACAAAAACGATACTTCCACTAATATACAAAAAAATTCCACATGAATACATACATGCATGTATTCTTTTAAAGGCAACCTTTACTCTGGGCATAATATTCCAGAGTCAGTTAAAAGGCTGAAAAAAATCCTCCTTTTCGTGAAATTAGTCAACAAAACAGGGAAATGCATGTAAAGCTTTCCAAATGTTTATCACCATCTATCCAAAATGTTCATAATGCTTAATACACAGAATCAGCTAATCTTGGAGTCATAAACATAAACTGGAGTCATTTTAACAGTGTGTCCTGTTCATTCTGGTGAAGAACTCCTCATATGGCCATCAATTATCTGGGAAACAAACAAACAAACAAAAAAGTCCATAGTAAGTTCTGCAAGACTCTTACCGGCAGCCCTATATTTTCTGGAGCCAGGTCTGAAAGCTAGAGCACAGTCCATTTATAGCACAGGTCAGTCATTCAGGAAGCCACATGCAGTACATTGTGTGCCTTTACACTGAAAACACTCGCTCCAAATGTGGAAGCTACATTTGTGGAAGCTAAAGTGTCATTAAATTGAGTCATTCCAAAAAAGTACATTTCAAAACACTCTGGAATGCATCAAAGTTTACATCAAAAACTATAAATGTGCAACACACACAAAAACATGCTTAGAGGAAGGAAGATGCCCATTAAACAAACAAGAGGCTATTGTGAGTGTCAGACATCATTTAGATTACAGGCTACACATACATCACTCATCCTTGACCCAGACACACCTTGCGCTTCTGACAATCAAGTAACCAACACATCTGGGAGAGGCCTATACATTATTTTCATCCTGTTATGTTTCTGGTCAGGCAACAGAAGATAAACAATGTTCCAAATGCTTACTGGCTGCCTTTATTGGATTGAAAAAAAAACTGTGAAAACAGATATTGTGACATACTGTATTATTGCGATTAAAAATATATTTTCTATTTTAAAAAGTAAATTGACAAAGCTGAATGTTCAGCATCATTATTCCAGTGTTCATCTCATGATCCCTTAGAAATTATTATAATATGCTGATTTGCTGCTCAAGAAACATTTCTTGTTGTTAAAAACATTTTGTGGAAACTAAATAGATAGATATGATTGTGTATGTTTCAGCCCAATAAGCTGTCAACAAGTTGTTTGACAAAGCAATGAATGTGCATCAATGTAATTTTTCAATTACGCTCTGCAATTATTGACAAGAAACAGATGTTGACAGTGTCCATATTGTTTTTGTAAGGATTATTATTTTTCCCTCGACTCTCCAGGGCTTTAAGATACTCAAAAACTCTTGACTACGCCGCAGAGACTGGGACCCACAGGGGCACGACGGCACCCCCTAGAAATCTTTTCTGAAAACTTGCTGTGGTGATTATTATGAGTCAAAAGTTATAGCGCCACCAACTGGCAACAGGAAGGATGTCATTTTCAGAATACTTTGAATTTAGAATCTTATTTTTACTCGATTTGCTTCGAAATTCATCAGAATAATGACAAAATAATGTAAAATAATGTAAAATTGTTGATGGAATATTGATACTGTAAATATTGTTGCCATGGGAACGTGTCAAACTTTACATTGTTTTTGAGGCAGATAACATTTTTAGAATTACATAGATTCAGTGCACATATCAATATTAACAATAGTTAGACACTTGCAAAAGCTCATAAATGCGCCACCTTTTGTAAAAAGTAGAAAGTAGAGGGGTTAGTCTTTTTTAACAGTCATCAAACTCGGTATATATAGTTTCATCAATATAGTTTTTATCAAGTTTTTATCAAGACGGACAACAGGAAGTTGGCTATTTTAGTTTGAATGGTCCCATCATCCAAAAACTTAGTGTGGGATTTTAAATACTTCTTTCTGAGGATCCAAGCCATTGTCACCAAACTTTGTTGACATGTTGGATATATACTGAGGAACTTAAATTGCGAATGGCTTTTGGATAGCTTGAATGGTGTTGTAATGGCTTTTTTTTTTAAGTGAGGCTTTTTAGGTGGTAGTAATTGTCTTATACATTTAAAGTGCATTGTGCAAACCCTTCAAAACTTTTTACTTACAAAACAAAAGTCATTCTGAGGAAGTGTGTTTGGTTTCATAACTTTATTAGGGAGCTCAAGAAAATTAAAGCTATCACATTAAATGATGAGAAGTTATGGCTAGGTAATACAAAGTATGATGGTGGAGGTGATGGAGGTACAGGATTGCTAATTATCTTTGTGAGTAAAAGTTAATGCATAGAATCAACTTTTTTTCTAATTTCAACATTTCTGACTGAGAAATCTTTAAACTCTGATTCTTTACTGCTCCGTTCAATTAATTAGAATAAGAAAAATATGCATAAAATAAGTTAATATTTTAAATGGTAAAAAGGTTTTATATAACTATTTCACAAATAGTTATAAATAATAAAAAAAAATTAAAAAAATAGTAGATCATAAGTTTTGGCAACAACTTAAAATAAAGTCTCATTAGTTAATGCATTAACTAACACTAAAAATGAACAATTCATCATAACTAATTTTGTTAGTTCATGGTACAGTAATGTACACTAACTATGCATGTTAAATAATTATGTTGAATAAGTAAATCGTGTTCATAATATTAACTAAGATTTACAAATGCTATATAAATATTGGTCAAGTTAACATGCATAATGCTAAAAACTAAAAGGCTACAAAAAAAAGAGGGAGACTAACATTAATAATATATATTTAATTTTAATCAGTTAAAGTTAATATAGTTAATGTTAATAACTGAAATCTTATTTCAGGTGTTACCAAAGTTTTATATATCATTGTGTGGGTATATCTCTTAAAACCAAACTGGCAGAGGGTTATTGTAAATGCATGTGTCTGCTGGCCACCATTCTCCTGATGCCACCAGACGAGGGCCCATCATTGCTGCTTGCAGCTATATTTAATATTAATAACTTTATATTAATATTTCTGTGATTAGTTTACTCACTGTGCGTTTCCCGTCTCCTGGAGCAGTTGGGATCCAGGTCTGGCTTGGAGCACTTAGCTTTCTGAAATACAGCCAAGGCAAAAAGAGACACTGTTGCAGGAGGGCAGCTTGATTGCGATTTAGATAATAAGGAGGGTCTGTAAGGTTCTGAATGAAAGCTGCAGATATTTTCAGCACTAAAGGTGTCTGGATCACTGTTAGTCTGGGTAGAGTGGGATTTCGGTTTGGAGGAGTGCAGATAAGGTGCGTATTTGGGCTTTGAGTCCAAGTTTGCACATTGGTCAAGGTCTTTATCATAGGTCTGCATTTCCTCCTCTTCATCTTCACTATTATTGTCTTCCCAGTAGGCAGGGGGTGGAGGTGATGGGAAGTCCATTTCTTGAATGGTCTCTTCTTGCAGGTTTGTAAATTCTCTTTGAATCCTTCCCCAAACATCAAATTTTTTCAAACCATCATTATAGCCACCACCACCTAGAAACTTCCTTCTCCTCTCTTTGTATTCTTCAACCCAATCCCTTTCTTCTCCAGTTTCCCCTAAAGCATGTTCTTCCATCTCTTCTTGCTCCACAGGCTCTGACTTTGGATCGATTGGTGACCTATCAGCAAGTTTATCAGCTTGGTTTGAAGGATATGCCCAATTACCTTTTAGTTCTAGATTACTCATTGTACTGTCTAAATAAACTGGTTTATCAAGACTGGATGATTCTGAGCTCCCTAGCTCCATGTCTTCTGGATAAATATATTGGTCCTCTTTATCTTTAAGTTCAGAATGCTCACTCTCCACGTCTGTCCTAGCTTGATTCACTTGCTCAACAGGCTGTAGATGTAGAACCTCTGGTATGTGCTTGCTTTCATCTGAACCCTTGCACCCGTTTCTAAAGAGTCCAGTTGGGATTGCTTTCAAAAGCTCTGTGGTGCAGATCTCAAGTGCATCTGGGTCTCCAGGGCACAGCTCTTGTTCTGTTTTAGCCGTGTCGGGTGTCTGTACGATCAGTGGCACCTCAAAACACTGTCTGCTCTGCTGACGTCTCTGGGGAGCCACTGTGAAGGTGGTCAAACCTTGTCTCTCAGATGGTTTTCTCAGCAGCTGACAGCCAGAAAGTGCCTTGAGCTCAGCCTCAGGGGTTTGATGCTCAGAAAACAAACCTGTAGAAGGATCTTCGGCTAGCTGATGCTGGTGTATAGAAGAACTACAGAAGAAATTAAAAAATAAATCCGTAATCAGTTACTTCAAGAACATAAGCAGTGAACAAATGAAAACACAAATATCTTAAAAGGTACATTTCTATATTTGTATGGAAGTGCAAAATAAGAAATTAATTTGAACAAAATTAACATACTTTTCACATGTTCTCCGTTGCCTTGCCTGCAGAGATTCTGCAAGTTCACTCATAACTTTAGTGATTGCAGGGCAGCGGTCAGCAATGAAAGCTCTGTATTTGTCTGAACTCTTGTTGTCCCCTTGAGCATCCTCTACTGAAGCAAAACAAAGTGTTATGACAAAGATGCTGTAGTGTTTTTATGAGTGTGTCTTGTGTATGAAACCATCTCATTTGCAATCTCTCACTAATACAAATCCTTGGCAAAACAAACAGCACAGTGTTGAATATATATATATATTTTTATTTAATTCAGTCAAATGAAATCGACATTAGTAAACTTTATTTAAAAAAACTTATTTGGCAAAAAAAAGAAATATATTAAATATATTAAATAACAATCAATACAGTTCTATCAGAAGAAAAAGAACACAAAAGACAAGCACACAGAATGTTAATACAAATTTAACATAAAATAGTTCTAACAAAAAGCTAAATTACGAAACTAAACCAGTCTTATTAAAATATATGTCTGATGTGTCATATGTGGCTGATTAATTCATTTTGAAAGTAAAAAGTTTTAATTATTTATTTAAAACAAATTCTTAAAGGGTTAGTTCACCCCAAAATAAAAAATCTGTCATTAATTATTCACCCTCATGCCGTTTCAAAACCCTAAATCCTGCGTTCATCTTTAAAACACAAATGAAGATATTTCCGCTGAAATCAAAGAGCTATCTGACCCTCCACAGACAGCAACGCAACTGAAATGATCCCAGATCCAGAAACGTAGTAAAAACATTGTCCATGTGACATCAGGGGCTCAACTTCAGTTTTGCAACGCTAAGAGAATAATTTGTCCAAAGAAAGCAAAAATAACCATTTACTTCCATTCTTCTCCCCAGAGTTACATCTTCTGCCATTTTGGGGATCCTCCGAATGTATTTGACCCAATCAGGGCTTATGTTTGTGGGAAAAGCACTCACATGAACGTAATATAAGCATTGTTTACGACTAAGGAAAAGTGTGCGTATACGTTGTGATACTCTATAAAATGGTGGAAAATGCAGCTTGGGGAGAAGAATGGCTGAGAAAATTATGCTATTTTGGTTTTCTTCGCACGCAAAAAACCCCCAAAGTATTCTCTTAGGGTCGCAGGACTGAGTTAAATCACTGATGTCACATGGACTGTTTTACCCATGTTTTTACTATGTTTCTGGACCTGCATCATTTCAGTTGCGTTGCGGTCTATGTAGGGTCATATAGCCCTCAGATTTCATCAGAAATATCTTAATTTGTGTTCCGAAGATGAACGCTTATGTGCTTTTAACTATATGAGGGTGACAGAATTTTCATTTTGGGGTAAACTAATCCTTTAAAAGCATCACTTACGAAATATTTTTTTAAAAGTAATAAAGTTGAACTGTAATTTTGTAGACTGATTACAACCATCCTGGAAGCTCTGGCTGAAAAATTAAGGCACAAATATTGTGATAAAGTGCTACAGATTTGTCTGACAAACACTGAAATGACTTCACAATTTTAAAAAACTGAACTAAACAAAAGAACTAAAAACATACAAACACTACAATAAAAACCAGTCGTCTAAGGCATTAATTGACTGACTATTATTGATCTGAGTGTGTTACTTCATCCTTTAGAATAATACATTGCGTTTATACAAGGTGATTTAACCACGTGAAAGAGACGTCACTTTACAGTTTAAAGCAACAGTGACATTAAACAAGAAAGCCAATTTAACAACAGAACAAGACACAGAGCTCAGGGCAATGTGCATAAGACATGAAGGCTATGTAAAGACACAGAGCACAAATAGCCCATCACCGATGAAAGCAGGAACAGAAGCATGCAAGGAGAAGAGGAGGAAAGGCGCTGCATGTTAGGCTCCCCCTCCTGGCAGTACAGTGAAAAACAAGAGCAAATTATTAATCCAACATAGCTGAGAAACGCAGAACAGTATTCTCACATTTGTTCAAGCTTGATTCTATGCCATATTCGCATGTACTTGGCATCAAACATCCCAGCACTAGCATGCAAACAAGTATTCACAAATGCTTAAACAAAACTAAAAGAACACTTGTGAACAAATAAATGCGTACCTTTGTTATCTGAATCGGATGGGGAGGCGCCATCAAATGGAGGGGGCGGAGCTCTCCGTTTAGTCCTTTTAAGGGAGGACTCAGTGGAAGAGATACGACTGAGCTGACCCTGAACAACACACAAAGAGGTTATGTTTGGTATAAAATAATGCATATTGCACGGTAAAGAAAGTGTGCATTATGCAACTTTAAACAATGTGTCACATAACCTCATTAAATATAGCTGTATAACTAATTTATTTAATAAGGATTTAATTGCGTTTTAAAATCAAATAATGAATAAAATATAAGATGTTAAAAATTCCAGCTGTTATTACAAGCTCATTCATCGCAGCGGACATCAAGGGTGCATTGCATTGTCAGATACAGCAATTAATTCAGTTTTTTGTTCTATACCAAACTAAGTGGGTATATATACAGTAGTATTCAAAGAACAAAAATAAAAACTGATTATGGACTAATATATATATATATATATACACACACACACAGCAGAAAATTTATAACATAGCTCAGAACCATACACATATGTACCATTTTATTTTAATAATTATACTACCATTTAAATATAAAACTGGATTCGATTTGTAGAACTACACTACACTTTATTGAAATAAATGTGAAAAAAATTACATTTTAGATGAAAAACCTGAAATTATTTTATTAATAATAATAATAATAATAATAATAATAATAATAATAATAATAATAATGCTAAATGGGAATATTATTAAAAAAAATAATAATAATACAGATCAGTAAAAAATATTAAAACTGGAAATATAAACAAAGGCTAATTCAAGATGCTATCAATAAATGCTATAATATTATAAATAATACTAAAACTACACTGATGCATGCTATTATGAATAAGGGATGGCCAAGAGTACAGGTTTGGAGATGCCCACAGCAATCCCACCTGTTTTCTAGCAGAGTCACTCTCGGATAGGTTAGAAAAGTCTCTGGTGTGTTGCCCACAGGCGACACTTTGGGACGCTGTCAGTGGAGGCGGTGGAGCGCGTCTCTTCTTTGGCATGTCGGTAGGGACCATGGGTAAGGATGAATGACCGTTAACACCATTCAACCTGTCTGTACATTGGCCGTTCCGATCAGGAGAGTTTGGAGCGCTGCCAATCACAGCCTGTAGAAAAAAAATGTATCACTCAATGTTTAAAAGAGTCGAATATTACAGAAAAGGACAATGTGTTTCCAGTATGCAAACAGAGTTAATACCCATGAACATGATGCAAGATAAACAGATGCAAATGAAAGCCAAAAGATTAACAGATGCAGAGACAGATGGGTGGACCGGTACGAGTGTTTTACAATGTTACAGATCGGTTATGATATTTCCCCTCATTATTTCCTAAATATAACAACCAGCAGGTTGCACAGATTGCAAAACCAGGCCGACTGACAGGTGTACAAACCTGCTCAGGTGTTTTCTTGTGCTTCTTGAATAAGCCAAAGAAACCTTTGTTTCCCTTCTCTCTTTGGTTCTTTTCTTTAACAGGTGTTTTCTGTTCTTCCTCGTCACCTGGACAAACACAAAAAAGCTTAGATCAAACAGAAAATTTTGTGGACAAACCTCAGCGGTGCGGAAATAGCTGGTGCAGTACTATTATATAAATTCATTTTCTGTGGTTTGGGGTTTGGTACCTTTATGGGTTAATACAGGATCAGCAGGATTGTCTGCTACCACTTTAAAAAGGGACAAAAACAACAACAACTTTATTTCAAAAGATTAATCATACTCCATTTATATATTTACATATACTGTAGGTCAGACAGAGGCCTGAAAAAATCAAAAATCAAACATAGTGTCTCATTCACTAACTGGGTGAATTGTTATGAATGTGTGTGAAATCTACATCAGAACATTTTTCATAAATTACGATAACTTTCAGTTAATTACAATTAAAAATGAAAAAAAAAAAAATTACCAACTGCATGGTTCTTCTGCATAAAAACCTAAAGGCTGTGCAGTAAGCAGAATATGGAGATGTCTGGGTGTGTTTTATGCAAATGAGAATTGCAGTCAGTCATTTACGATATTCCACATTAATTTACATAATGATGAGGTTAAAATCATTCACAAATTCACAATTTAATCACAGATGGTGAATTTATTGAATAATGCATGCAATTATTAGTGAATGAGACCTATGTTGTGTACTAAACACATAGAAATTACTGCAGATTATACGCTGCTTTTAAATTAATTGATACAGTATGCAAATTTGCTACAATGTCACTAATCACATTTTTTGCATTTCCTAACCTTTAATGTTTTTGGCATACAGCTCCCTGATTCCATAGTCATTGAGTGTTTTAGTGAGATCCAGTAGTTCCTCTGATTGATATGTCCTCAGTAAGATGGTGGCATCAGGGTCGAACTCACACTTCTCACAAACTATGGGCATCAGCTCAGCTAGCAGCACTGTAGGATTGACCCGTACTACTGCCTTATGGGACTTCTTGTAGTTTACCAGAAGACGAACTGTTGCCTGGGAAATTGCATTTTTTTTTTAAGAGTGTTCAATATTTCAATGACAGATATAAAGTTACTTTAGAAAGACCTTGTGTCTAATGCCTGGGTGATCTACTATAAAAGAATGATTGTTCAGACTCAATGCACCAAAAAGACTCATGCACCAAAAGGATCCAAATCTCTTGATAAAGCTGCCTGTTATTTGACATAACCCACTAAAAATTATTTTAAGATGATATGGTAAATCAAGGTAAAATTGTAAGATGTGGATATAATTAAGACTTACCACAGGAACATGGGGTTGCTTCTTGTTATCACACCCTTTAGTTTGCAGGACAACTCTTTCAAAGTCAAGAGAGCCAATCATGGAGTTGGGTTTGAAATTGATGTGGTTTTGATTTGTTGAAATAAGCTTAATGGCATGATCCGATGGAAAGAGATGGTGTTGAGCACACAGTGAAACCAGAACATCTATAACTGGTTTACTGCAAGTGCGCAGACAAAAGACATTTAAAATATGACATCTCAGGGCAAGAATTCTTGAAAATGTGCAATATTATTTATTTCGCCCTTCTCACTCACCTGCCATGCACTGTGGCTGTGGTCTCCTGTCCTCCTGGGAGCAGTACAGTCAGTGTCATGTCCCGGTCTATGAGATCTTCTTGGGGATCCATAAGTGTGTGCTATAGGTAGTATAAAGGCCAGATGACAGTAGATTTAGGTTGTCCTATTGAAGAAGCAAAACAATAAATTGAAGGGTCATTTAAAGAACACGCTATAAAATGTATTCGCATCCAGTCACTTAAGGGTTTGCTTTACTGGATGTACTGTAGCTCATTGGAACAGAGGCAATTACGGCATCCACTGTTACTCATGACAGAATCACTTCACCCACCTGTGTGAAAATCCTATCTGTGTCTCAGCTACAGCTGTGCAGGGGAAATATCCAGATATGTTCCATTGACTGCACTTTCAGATGTGGGCCCTGTTAGACATTGAATCACATTTTACAGGTACTTTACACAGCAGCAGTAACTCTGATGTCTTAACTTAAACAAACTTGGTTAAATGTACTTTCCATGCTATAGGTTAATCTTAACACACTGACTGCCTCTAAGCCCACCTCTAAACAACAGTTAACTGTAGAAATTAAATTAAATCATTTTAGTTTTTAATTTCATTGCATTTAACTGTGTCCCGCTATTTTCTCAACTTCCTACAGAGCAGTCTTCATTGACAATATCGCTAAATGAAGCAAGGGTGAATTAAATCAAATGTAAGTAACATTACAGACTGCCTGCTAAAACTTCAGCTTTTTTCATCACAGGAATAAGTCACATTTTAAAATATTAAAACAGAAACGTCTTATAAATGTTAGTATTTCATGATTAACGTTCTAATAAGGTTTAGATCAAATAAACGCGGCTTTAAAAAATGTGTACTTAACTGTATTGTATATCTGCACACAACTTGTTTTCATTTTACAATCATCAAATTCACTTTAACAAGAGACATATTTTTTTTTTATATGCCCAGCTTGAAATATGCTACCTAATATATAATATAATAGTATTTTTCAGAATTGTAATCAAAATCAGGATTGTAACTTTTATATTAATTCCACATTAATATTACCTAATGTGTGTTAAAATAAAGCTAAAAATGCAATTGCACAAATCAAGGTTTTAAAGTGCATTCAGTGCGATCAAAATGCTATTTTTTATATTGTTGATAAAGCCCCGTTTTATCCTGTTCATTGATACGTACCCAAACAAAATCGCGTCCAAATCACAACTCGCTATAAACTCCAAATTTGAGTGAAACTAGATTTAAATAATGAAAAACCTATTCTGAAACTGACAAAAAATAAAAAATTAGGTTGTGGAACCAACGCCTTTAGGGTGTGTATGGTGCTCGTTTGCTGGAGCGTCATGTTTATCATATCTGGGCGTAAGCTTTACTTCACGCCTCCTCGCCTCTGATCATCGGCGCAAAGCGGAGAAATGCCTATCAAATCGCGCGCATTTCCCACGAGAATGAACTCGGCAAACGCCCAATAAAACGCCAAACGCACGTGCACCTGGTGCGCATTTAGCGACTAAAGCTATCCGGTGCTTATACACATTTTTATATACACATATATTTAACCCATATGCCACTTTAATTCTTCGTTTGTTCACAAATGATCATTTTGAGATACATTCACAGGAACCTTAAAAGGTTTGTTACAACGCAGCAGGATTAACTTAAGTACTATCAGCAGCTCACCGAGGCGCACGTAAAGTTTTTGACACAATTATGCAATGCGTGTCACCTGTGCCTTATTCAGATCCTTACCTTACCTTACTTCAGTCCTCTGTAAGGGGGTTCTTCCAACAACTCCCGTTTAAAAACTAAAAGAGGACTAAATGAGCACAGAAACAAGTGGATGTAAAGACAAGCTTTGGTAATCCTCTAGTGTTGTCAGTAGCCTACCTTATGGACATGCCCAGTGCTGTGACATCAACAAATCTGTTTCCTGTGTGTGTGCGCGCGCGCTTGTGACAGAGAGACAGTGATATAACAGTATGTTTTAAGTTATAGTGTTTTAGAGTTTCCACAAAGTTACCGAATTCCACTGAATTACAACATTTAAAAAAAAGTCGCAATACATGAAAAATATATATTTTGTTAATAAGTGAATGTGGTTAGTAAATAATGTATTAAGTCTTTGTGAGAGAGAGATGGTACATACGTATAAGTGGGCATGAATGACCTTAAAAAATGTGCTTTTACCTGTGCTAATCCTAGCAATCTCCAAGAACTGATGGCCAATCACATGGCAGATGAGTAATCAGCTTATTGTCATTGTCTGTTGTCTAAAGAGTCAGCTGCGGTCGTTGATACATTTCAACACATTTTGCTTGCTCAGCAGGACCACACAGAAGTGCAGTAATTCATCACTTTCATACAAGAGGAAAACCTTTTGGTATTTCTGTAAGCACTGCTACGCAGCCCTGAAGAAAAGGGCCCGTCGGTAATTATGTAACGTGTATGCTACAAAAATGCTTCAGTCATTTAAAGGAATGTGAGTTCATTTTATCAAAGGAGTCTCACACACAAAGAAAGATTCGCAAATATAGCCTTGTGTGAACATGTGTTTACCTCTCAGGTTGAAAACACGACCTCGTTCCCCTCGCAGCAGGTCACAGTACCATCTCTCAGTAGACTGTTTATTTCACACATCCTCTGACCAGCGGCCAGCTCCACAAAGACAAGTCCTTGAATCTTTTGTGTCTATTTGCGTTTCTGGTCATGTGTCTATTCTGACATCTGAAGAGAGATTCACGAACTTGTGTGTGTGTTTAGTGTCAGAGGGTGATCGTATTCAGCAGACCCATTCTAATGAAGGCATGTACTACCACACTCTAGTGATAATGTATTTGTGCTGTGAGTGTACTTTAGGACTAGGCTATTTATATTTGGGTTATTTTATTTATTAGCGAAAATAGACCATTTTAATAGAATATTTTAATATTTTATTTGAAGAATCTCAAGTAGGTATATTTGCATTTACAAAAATTCATAAAATACGGCAAATAGCATACTTGTATATACAATGTGAATAGGACCATAAAGACAAATACTATCAGGGTAACATTCATGAATGGCAAAATGCACATTAACTAAAGCGAGATGAGATTGGGCGACTGTATACATGTGATGCATAAAAGTGACAGCTAATAAAACCAACAAATCATTGAAATGAACATCTGTGCATTAAGTTTATGTGTAATGGCTTTCATTTCTTCATAAAATGCATATGATTTTTGCTAGAATATATTCCTCTCTATCAGTTTAATGCCATAAATTTCATTGTCTGGTAACTTGTTGGTAAGATCTACAAAATAACTACATGCAGATAAATTATCTGACATCATTATTTATATGTGGTGTTCCTGCATGGCTTTGACCAGTGCTGCGTCCGAAATCGCATACTGCTTCAGTAGGTACTACATTTAAAACCGAACGTACTACTCGACCGTTAAAACA
>JAUCNO010001758.1:4898921-4916083 GCA_032353835.1 Enteromius viviparus | reverse complement strand
CATTATTATGAGAAAGTATCTCATTATTACGAGATGATAAGACATTATTATGAGAAAGTATCTCATTATTACGAGATGAAAAGACATTATAATAAGAAAATAAGTCATTATTATGAGAAAGTATCTCATTATTACGAGATAAGTTATTATTACGAGATAAGTCATTATTATGAGAAAATAAATCATTATTATAAGAAAGTATCTCATTATCATGAGATAAGTCATAATGAAAAAAATAAGTCATTATTATGAGAAAGTATCTCATTATTACGAGATGATAAGACATTATTATGAGAAAGTATCTCATTATTACGAGATAAGTCATTATTCTGAGAAAATAAGTAATTATTATGACAAAGTATCTCATTATTACGAGATAAGTCATTATTACGAACTGATAAGTCATTATTATAAAAAAAAAAAAATTATATATATATATATATACATCGCATTTTTCAGAAAGCCAACAGGGCCAAAAGTGCCATGGGAGAATAAAAGAAAAAATAAACCGCTTTACTGTCATTTTAAATTCACTTTTAAGCGTTGAAGTCTAAATGTCTATTTTTAAAAGCGTCCGGACAGTGTCTGAGGAACGCAGAACCCTTTCACTGAACGTGTTTATCCGGTTATTCATCCGTTCTGCAGGGTAAACACCTCTGTCATAGCCAGCTGCTCCATTGAGACAGTTTACCCGTGTTCTGTCCGCTCGGCGAGCTAGTGATCCTTCAGTGCACCCTATGCCTCGATGACAACCCGCGGGCGAGAGCGCTTAATGAGGGAAGCTCAGAGAATGTCAAAACCAGCGCGATGCGTCATGCATCACCACGAGCCCTGCGGAGGCGCGACGCGCTAGCACCCTACAGCCGCTGTATCTTTTCTGAGCGTGTATTTTTAAGACTGAGACAGTACGAGTGCATTCATCCATACAAAACATGTAATGAAACACCGTGCAGAACGCGTGAAGTTTCTTAGCAATTAATGAAGTCAGCTCCACAGAGAAGGTGTCCGGAGAAACCCCACCATTCCTCCTTGACGCCAGCAGAGGGCGCGCGCGCATTGTTTGGAGCAGCGCGCCTCTCCCATGCCTCAGGTGCAGCATAGCATCTTTTAAGCATGGATAGGGATTATTCCTTTTCACCGTGTCTGGGTAATTAGGGATCCTTGTTGTTTGAAGCAAAATACAGTCCTGGATAAGCGAAAAACAGGATTGAAATCATTTTAATCTTAGTTGAAACTTTTGTCCCTAAAGACGGTCTATACAAAGGTGGTTATTATAGTATATTTAGGGTAATTTATTTTATAGTTTATTTAGTTCTTCCTTTTATTATTAATTTGCATGAAAACATTGGAGACAATATTATTCTGAGTGTGTAGGTGTACTTACAAAACAAAGTGTAATACAGTAACAAGATAAAACTTAAAAGGTAAATTTAAATGTTAAGCTAGATCTGCATATAGAGGAAATCTATAATTGTGTTAGTATTTAAAGGCATGTGTTATCAACACAGTTTTAATATTAATAGCAACATTTTAACTTAAGCAATTCAAACTAAATGTATTTTGTATTTATTTTTATTTGTATTTATAAAGTACTGTAAATTAAAATACTGTCCACTTATTTTTGTTGACATTTCAAGCAAATAAACCAGAGCTTTTAATGCAGAGGATGCATCCCAGGAATATTTATCAATGTCAGTTTTAAGTAAAAACGTTTTAAAAAATATTTTTTCTCAATAAAAAGTGTGAATTAACCATTGATGCCACAAATACTACTAACATACCTGCAAAATGCCTATGACGTAACCAATAATAAAGCTTGACACAGGTAGATATTCTCTGTGCCATCGCGTCTAACCTCCGCGTTTTCGTAACAGTGGTCGGCCGGGGCCTCACGTGCGGGTCTGGAGTCGAGTCGTGAGGCTAGCGCACGCGTCACTCCCACCACCCAAACCACCGATAACCGGAAGCGACTATCATCCGTGATATTTGGGGAGACGAGCGACAGCTAAGAGCGCCTTTCAATGGATAAAAACATCGCCGTGTCCTTTCGATCTGTTTGACAACAACCGCGCTTTAGTGGGAGAGAAACACAATAGACTGAACTAACGGTAAAAAACGAAGTTATTGGAAATCATCCAGGTTCGAGCCTGACAGGCATTGCCATGGTAAGTAAAAGATCAATTCAGAAACGTCTAGAAAGGCCTGGCAAAGGAAAATCATGTTTAAGGTTTATAACCCATTAAATGCTTTTACGACCGCAAATAGCGTGTAAATAATGTTGCGACACTGATATAAATATGCCTATATTGGCTATTTATCGTAAAATAGGTATTTTTACGAAAGATGGGTGATTAGGACTTAGTGTCCTTTGGCAAATGAAGAATATGATGATGCATTCATTTAAAGGTCATCCTCTAGCTGCTCAACATCAAAGACGATGGGATTGTGATCAATTGACGTAAAGCAAAATAATTAATCGGATCCATAAAGATCACGGAGACTGAGGCATATGTTTGCGCATATCATCCAGCCACTTATTACGAGTTCAAACGGGATTTGGATCACTGGCATTATCTCTTTTAGCCATGTCAGGGATTTTATGAAGGATTTGTGAATGTAAAAAACCGCACAGATGTTTGGGTTTCTGTCGGCTGGTTGCCTATGGAGATGATGATGGTGGTGCTGATTTCTCGAAATTAGGGAGATGCTGTTTGAACTAAGGACAACGGTCGGCTGTTTTAAGCGTAATAGCACGACAACTCTTGTTTTGAGAACATCCCAAGATTGCCAAACAGCACGTTAATTATATTGATAATGATTGTCATTGAAAAGAGGAGCGAACGCGACCCCCTCCATCCCTCACATTTCCACACCCACCCACCGTCGCTAACTGGCGGTGCAAGAGAAGGGGTTGAAAAACACAATCCGAGGACGCCGAAACGTGCCAATTTGCGGTTTTAATGCGACCCTCTATTTCTCTAAAACTCGCTTACGTTGGAGACATTTTTGCTTAGTGAAAAAAAAGGCACGCCCAGAGACGTTTTTTTCTGTCGCCTAGACACCATTAACCCTTTGGGTGGGTTTCTCGTTACGTGGAATTACATCAATCTCGGTTATTCAGTCCGTGTCACCAGGGGTGGAAATGTAGAGCTGTTATAGCCCCGGGTGGTGTTTTTTTGGACATAAAGCTCTGGAAATGGCCGTGTAAATGGTGTCATGCACGGAGTTGGTCGCCGTTTGGGTGGACCTCGAGCCTGCGGAATGGAAATAACCGGAGACGTCAACATGGCGACAGCTGCTTCGCCCCTGCGCGCGAGATGAATCCTCATCTATAAAGGTAGGGCCTTCAAGCTCACCTTGGGCTTCTGTCGCCTCTCAATGCCTAAAATAACAATCGTGATAAATATGCGTCGACTCGAACCTTGGATTTGTTGAATGTGGATCTTGAGGGTCCTCAAACGTTTTACTTGTTGAAACTACTTATAAAAAAGCGCTAAAATTAACTTAAGTCAATTATGAACATCTTCTTTGGCTTTTTGTTTTTTTACTCGTAAGAAATGTTTTTGTTATTATATATAATCATTTAAATCAATAAGTGAAATCTTAAGGAACAACCTGTACCGACTGAAAACTCTTATGTGAATTATGAATTTCTGTATTTATGTTAATAGCCTGTTATTTAATTCACTGAATCAGTAGTGTTAAACACGTAAGCGTCGGTGTTCGTGAAAACCTGGCTTTAGGAATAACATGCGAATGTGACGCGCTGGAGGAAGCGCGCGCGTGGCGGATGACCTGAGCTGAGCCCAGGCGCACCTGTGTTTCAGCACCATGGAGAGCAGCTGTTGCGAATCTCTATTATCCATGACGGAGCAGAACCATTCTAAAGCACAGTTGAGGGAAATGTGTTAATTCTTCATTAGAAAACAGCAACAGCCTTGTTAGGAAATGTCAAGTGATGAGTTTAGATGCTGTGTGAGTGTGAAGGGACATGTCCCTTACATCTGTCAGAAATCATCTTTTAAACACGTGCAGTGTCTGAATATGTATGGATGACTGTTTGACATTCGAAGGAAATGTGAATTCTGACACATTTCACAGTTGGCCTGGAATATTTTAATCCAGTTTCTCAGTGGCATACTGTCAAGAGTTTTCAATATCCTTGTGATATGAAGTAACACCCAGGATCCTCTAAAGTGACATGTTATAAACTGACAGTCTGTGCCAGTCTAGAATTTTTGATCAAGTCTGGATGACACACTTTTCATAGTAATGGCAGTATAATCTGAACAGAAATCTTTACAGAAGCTTGCAGAATTTCTCAGTGTTTGTCTGATTTTTAACAGCTCATCAAAATGGTGAGTAGTAGCACTCTTGATTTTACCCAGGAGTGCGTACTGTATATTAAAACTGTGCTAAAGCCCCCCACCTCTTCTCTGAGGTTTTGTTTGACCCTGGAGACAGGTATGCATTAGGGGCAGGGCTGGGAGTAATGGCACCGCAGAGGGTTGACTCATTTTTGGAGGGGGGTTGAATGAGTGGATCATTGGATGAGTGCGTGGATGGGTGGATGCATGGGTGAAGGAGTTGTTTTTTACCTCTGTCCTCAGAGGGAACAGGCTGAACCGGCTGGGTGATGGCAGGGAGAGAGAGAGACAGCTCACAGTGCTTACTCGCAGACCCACACACACACAAATAATTGCTTGTTGAATATTATTCACAGTTGCACACTGAAATCTAGCCCAAAGCAGACCAGGGCTCCCAGGAAGATTTTGTCTAGAAGACTCATTAGCAGGAGTTCTGCATTAAAAAACTGCACTTTTCAGTTTAATGCAACTCAAACTTGGTCACTGCACACTGAGTCTTAAAGGAATACTATAGATCACCTGAAAATTAAAAAAAAAATTATCATTGCATCACTTCCTTCTGCAGTGAATGATTGCCATCAGAATGAGAGTCTAAACAGCTGAGAAACATAACAGTGATAATCAGGTAATATTCACACAATTCCAGTCCATCGGTTTACTTCTTGTGACTCAAAAAGCTTTAAGTTTATAATAAAAAAATAAATAAATTCAAGCCGTATTATTGCAGTTAAAAAGTAATTTTGTCTGAATCAGTAGAGAAATATGCACATCTAGCAGTAAAAACAGTTCTAAAAAATATGTCAGCGATGTAAGAAGACATCAGGGATGGAACTCTTATCACCCATGCATGAATCATTCTTAGGTATTATGGAAAGGATTATTATGGTTTTGACCAGAACACCTTAATAATGGATTTCTTTCCCTTTTTTTAACAAACGCACAGCTTTTCTATTTAAAAGATGTTAATTAAACAACTGTAGTATGGTGAGATTATTTGTGAATTATTATAATGTTTTATCTGTTGTTTGGATATTCTGATGGCACCCATTCATTGCAGAGGATCCAGTAGTAAATAAGTGATGCCACATTTCTCTGATTAAGAAACAAATTAATCTATAGCTTAGGATGGCCTGAAGGTAAGTGCATTTGCAGCAAGCTTTTGAGTGAATTGCTCCTTTAAAATATTATAAATACAAATTCTTATAGCAATTTATTTGTAAAATTAAACAATTAAAACAAGCTTTCTAAAAAATGTTTAGAATTTTTTTGGTCACAGACTCACAGTTTCGCAAATGTTTCATTATAAGATA
Source organism: Enteromius viviparus (assembly GCA_032353835.1). Classification (NCBI taxonomy): domain Eukaryota; kingdom Metazoa; phylum Chordata; class Actinopteri; order Cypriniformes; family Cyprinidae; genus Enteromius; species Enteromius viviparus. Next base: position 4,910,406 of record JAUCNO010001758.1, on the reverse strand, counting down.
TTATTGTAGATATTATTATTACAGTGAGTTAAAAAAGAGACAGATTTTTTAGTTTGCTTGGTGAAATGTTTTTTGCAACTACTACTATGCCTCTCCAGTTGGACGAGGACTAAGGTTTTGCATCGTGGGTGGTTTGGAGCAGTGTCAACTGTTGTTTGTGTACAAAGAAATCCTAGTCTAGAAAATTCTAGAAACAAAAACAATTACTGCTTTTGTGATTTATTTTTCTTTTCACAGCTGTTAACCATATTGATTCAGTTTGATTAAGGTCAGTTTTATTTCAACTTATTAGAAACAGTATTAAAATTGAGCATGAACATTTGGATTTGGAAATGCTAGATGTTACCTGGAGATGGGCCATGATTATAGTGTCTTTAACATGGTTTAGGAACCGTTTCATTAAAAAAAAAGAATTAATCCACCAGTTTGAATTTCTAGATTGTTTTGTTAAAGATGTATAAATCTGCATATTTTGGGGGAATGAAGGGATTAAATTGCAAAATCCTATGCATTCTTGTGTTCCAATGCAAGTGTGAGTTCTGTGTCACAGACTGTATAAAAATAAATAAATGGACATGAAATATGGATTTGATTTAAAATTATGTGAGAAAAAAAATGTAGGTAAGTTATACAGTTAGACTGAGGAAATAAATATTGTCATGTAATTAAATGCACTGCTGTTCAGAGGTTTTGGGGTTGGTAAGCTATTAATGTGTTTAAAAATAAAAACTTTAGACGTTTAGCAGTCATTACTCCAGTCTTCAGTGTCACATGATCCCCCAGAAATCATTCTAATATGCAGATTTGATGCCATATAACCTTATTATCATCAGCAATGAAAAATATGTGCTGCCCAATAAACAGAAATCTTTTTTGAACACCATTTATTTTAATAGATTTTTTGTAACAGATTTAATAAGTAATAACAGGTTAAAGTCAATTTTAATTGTCATTCTTGCTGAATACAATTTCTGTCTTTCCTAATAATAAACATAATAAATTATTCACCCCAAACTGCAGAGTATGAAGATATCAAAGCTCATCTCTTTCCCTTCCTCATGCTTCATCTCTATATCTCTTTCTTCTTTTTCTGCTATGTCTTACATATACTACATCTATTTTTTGAGACTCCGAATCTTGAGGGAGATGAGGGATTCACAGGGGTCATGGAGCCCCTGGGAATGTAACTGATTCGCTCTGAGTATACGCCCAGTTTGGTGCTCACAGCTCTGGCCACAGCACTCAGGGCAGCACGCCAGACTGGCTATTTATGCCTGGTGACCCGCAGCCACTGCTGCTCTACTGTAACATACAGAGCTGGTACAACCATCCGGTTCTGTAAACACACACACATACACACACAAGCTGCATCTAATGGTACTGCATGAATATTAACAACTTCTTTAGTGGTAACAATTCAAATAGAAGTTCTTTTCACAAGTCTCCAGTGTGATGCTCATCACCGTGTAAATACATCAGCAGTGGCTATGTCATATTTTAAATTGCCACAGATTGGCTCAGTTCATAAAAATGAATGACTTCCACTTTAATGATCAGTGGCCGCTGTGCACTGAACTTGTGATTTTCTTCCTTCAGCTCCCAGAGTGAACGGAGATTAGCTGGTGCAGCTACCAGAGCAGGATGTTAATATGGCTGCTCAGCTGCTCGTTCCACCCGGACCTGACAGCTTCCGGCCCTTCTTGCCTGAGTCTCTCGCTGCTATCGAGCGCCGCATCGCAGAGGAGGCGGCCCAACGGCCCAAAGGCGAGAGACGGCCTGATGATGATGACGAAAACGGGCCCAAACCCAACAGCGATTTGGAGGCGGGAAAATCCCTGCCCTTTATCTACGGAGACCTTCCGTCCGAATTTGTGTCCGTCCCGCTGGAGGACCTGGACACCTACTACAGCAACCAAAAAGTATGTGTGAGAAGATTTTAAAACGGCTTGTTATTTGCGTTTAGACGGCCAGCAGGGCTGCAGTCTGGGGTTATAATGTATAACATTTTCTGTAGTGACATAACACCTTGTTTGAAAAGAGATTGTGTGCACTGTAACCACAATCCGTTTTTCTCTGCTTCAGACCTTTATAGTATTGAATCGTGGGAAGGCTATATTCCGCTTTAATGCTACGCCGGCTTTGTATATTTTGAGCCCATTCAATCCATTGAGGAGAATCTCCATCAAGGTCCTGGTGCATTCATATCCTTTTTGAGCTGAATGGATGTATGTTAGTACTGTACCTGAACAACGTTTAGATTAGTCTCCAGACATTAGTCTTACATTCTTGTCTATATTATCTTATTTTAATGGAAAACTTAGACAGGAGCCAATATCTGACAGTCTTACCAACATACATACTGTATAATGTTCGATGGTTTGGAAGTTTTTCTAATGTTGATGAAAAATGTCTCTTAAGGATGCATTTATGTGATCAGAAATACAGTAAAATAGCAGTACTTTTATGTGGTGATGGCAAATCAGAATTTTCCGAAGCTGTTACTTTAGTTTTTAATGTGACATAATCTTTAAAAACCATTATAAAATGCTGATTTGGTGCTGGAGAAATATTTCTTATTATTGATGTTAAATACAGTTTTACTGGAAAGTTCAAAAGGACTGCATTTGTATGAACTGTCACTTTACTGTTATTTTAACTAACTCCGCTTCTGTAAGTTCAATTGTTTGCTACCAAGTGCCTCAAAAATAACTCTTTTACATATTTTAAGCTACAAACCTGGTTAATGTTTAGTGGATTTGTGTTTTGATGGATTTAATAATGTTATCTTCCTCTTAAGAATTGATAATATAAAGACAATTACCCTAGGTGTACTGTCTGAGGCTGCACTTGACATTACAGTATGTGTAGTTGGGTGAGTATACATGTAATATTTGTGTTTGTTTGTGTCTTCCTTGCGTGTATTCCTTGACTGCTGCTCACAATGTTCAGTTTTGTGATCATGTGCACAATCTTGACCAACTGCGCCTTCATGACCCTCAGCAGTCCCCCGGAATGGGCCAAGAATGTGGAGTAAGTTGAATCATTAACAATAAGTTATAATAAGTTGTACATAGGAATTTTGCAGTTTAAGTTTAACTAAACATACTGATGATCTTGTATGGACATGATTTTGTCAGAAAAAGTAATGTGTACATTGTGTATTTATATAACAGCTGTTACTGTCAACACCGAGTAGCAAATCAGTTTTATTTTAATTGTAAAGTGTTACCAAAATAGTTGACAACAACCATGTCTGTTCCTTTCTAAAAATGGAAAATTAATCTCCAAAAAAAGCATAATTAAATTAGTTTGTACTATACAGTTAATTTGTGTGCACTGTATTCTATGTTTTCTAAAGCCATACAATAATTTTGTGAGGAAATTACTGAATTTTCTGTTGTTGTTCAATGATAATCTTCCTCTCTAGTGAGCTGTTAACTCAAGAACTGCTGTAAGTCAGTGAGTTGAACTTATTGAACAAATTGGAATGATTTGTTCATGAATCATTTGGATCCTTTTAACGAACTGGACCAATTGGATCCTTAAAAGAATATTTTTTCACTCATTTAAATTTTGAGCTCAATGCGATGTCATTTATTTGTTCATAACGTTTATTCCTTGCACGTATTGTAGTATCATGGTGGAATTGACTGTAATATACAGTACAAGTTGTTTGAACCGACTTATGGTGGGCTTTTTGTTTTGTGCAGCTTAGCATACAGTATATAACATACAGTGACTTATCTCATTATTTGAGAATAAGTACATCCATTTTTACTTTTCCTTGCCATGACTTTTTTTTCTTCAATAGGAAGTTTGCAAATTAAAAAGCCTCATTACATGGGGTATTTAAGTTTATACAACTTAATTGTTTTATTTGTGTGCATTCAGATACACGTTCACAGGGATCTACACCTTCGAGTCCCTGATTAAGATCCTGGCACGGGGCTTCTGCGTGGGGAAGTTCACTTTCCTGCGAGACCCTTGGAACTGGCTGGATTTCAGTGTCATTCTGATGGCGTGAGTATCTCTGAAGACAGATGCTTCTAATGCTTAGTATTTCATATGAAAAACATAAGACAAATTAGTTCTCATGCTGTTTTTACTGAAATGTTAACAAGAGTTTGTTCCGATAGTTTCGGACACATTGATGAAGGAAAGCTGGTGAATCCATGTCGGTTGCGGTTGTGTGCGTTTGAGTGAGTGTGTGTGTGCTCTTGTGGTAACTTTTTATTTGATTCTACAGGTATGTAACTGAGTTTGTAAACCTAGGCAATGTGTCAGCTCTCCGCACTTTCAGAGTGCTCAGAGCTTTGAAAACTATCTCAGTCATCCCAGGTAAGGGATGTGTGTGTGTGCGCCTGTGTGTCTGTGTGTATAAACCTGCGCATGCGTGTGCGCGTAAACACAGGTGTCAGTCAGGTGTGTGTCTCTGTGTGACGTTTCCCTCTGCTACCCTGTCTTGTCCTAACATGCGTGTGTGTGTGTGTTTGTGCGTGCGTGTGTGTGTGTGTGTGTGTGACCCCCTCCCCCCTCCCCCCTCCCTACAGATATGTAACAGAATTTGTGGATCTGGGCAATGTCTCAGCACTGAGAACCTTCAGGGTTTTACGAGCACTCAAAACTATATCAGTGATTCCAGGTGAGGGCTAGCTCACAGGCTGCCTCTCTCTCCATCTGAGCTCTCGCTCACTCCATCCCCTCCTCCGCTGGCCTCTCTCTCTCATTCTGTCACTCCCAGCGGTCAGAGAAAGCAGGAATCCGCTCGGGCGTAAAAGAAAACCAAAACGGGATTCCAGGCTTTTAAAAACACATTTCCCTTATATTCTGCCGGGCTCTGCTCTGTTATTTCCCAAAGACCATCACGCCTTGGGAAAGGTCTCCCATCATGCCTTGGGAAATAGACAACTGGGCGTTTTTAAGTTGTGTTGTTTATTTTTATTTTGCATGAGACATTGCTGAAGCCTATAGCCTGAGATAGAGAACTTGGGACCCTCTACTCTTCTCCTCTGTCTGCTGTTTGAGTTCTATGTGCATGCGCACCGTTGGCCGTGGCCGTTGTATGCCTGCTGCCTGCATGTGTGTGTGTGTGTGTGTGTGTTAAACGCACACACATTCGCACGTGCATAGGCAACACTGGCACTCACTGTCTCACACTGCATGCTTTAATGTTGTTTATATGCAATTTCACAAACATTTATTCAACTAACATGCACACTAATATTTAAAACCATGTTTTAATCACCAAAAGCTTCTGATTGCTTTCTTTTTATTAATTTATTATATCAGAATATAAAGTAGATTTTTTTAACAAAGGATTGAAGTAACTACAGTATACTGTTTAAATTTTAATCAAGGTAATGTTGTAGTAGTAGAGTAGTTCAGCCAAAAATGAAAGGAACACCCCACTTTTTTTTGAAAATGGTCAAAAGTTCCAAATCCCCTAGAAACAGTTAAACAGTTGAGTTTTACTGTGTTTGAATCCATTCAGCTGATTTTCGGGTCTGGCGGTAGAACTTTTAGCTGTAGCTTAGCATACTTCATTAAATTTGATTAGACCATTAGCATTATGTATAAAAATGAAAGAAGTTTCGGTATTTTGTCTACTTATAAATTTCTATAGTTACACTGTGTACTAAAACTGACAAAACATTTTCCAGGCCGATATGGCTATGAACTATGTAACTGTGTAATATCATTGCATAATATAACAGAGCTGGAAAACAGCTGAATGGAATTAAAAACGGTAAAACTCAACTGTTTAACTGTAGGGGAGTTGGAAAATTAGCATATTTTCAAAAAAAGTGACACGTTCCTTTAACATTGTGCCATTTTTTCCCTTATTCATCCTGATTATTCCAAACTAAACCTGTATGCTGTGTTTCTAAGATAGCTTTGTGTAAAGAACAGATCAGAAAGATCAGAGTCCTAATTTAGATATACAGTACACAAGACTTGCAAGATGACACCGAACCTAAATTCATTTTCTTTTTCTGTCATCACACAAAGCTGTCATCTGACTTCAGTAGGTTTAAAATGTAGTCCACTAGTTGTATAGGACACTTTCATGGTGTTTTTGTGTTTTTGGAGCTTGACAGCTGTGCTTGCTATGAACTGTCACGGCGTGTGAATTTCCTTTTTGTGTTTAACAGAAACAAATAACAACATACAGGTTTGGAATGACATGAGGGTGAATAAATAATGAGTTTCTGGGCGAACCATTCCTGCAATTAAAGAAAATAATCAGGAAGACAGAAAGAGTAACACTTTAAAAATAAGGTGCAATTTCTTTACATTAGTGCATTATGTAATATAAACTAACAATGAACAATAGTTTACAGTATTTAGGTTTGTGGTAATTTATAAATGCACTATTGCTCATTGTTATGTATGTTTGTGATCAACTAAATGTTGTAAAAGTTAATATATGAACTGTAGCTATCGTTTTATGTAATGTTAACATATTAGACCTTATTCTAAAGTGTTACCATGAGAGCCTCTCCATATCTATGTAGCTGTAATGGCCATTCACACATTGTGTTTGAGCTGTTGTGTGCATCGGGAGTGTTTTTGATCACCGTTGCGTGTTCCTCAGGGCTGAAGACTATCGTTGGTGCTCTGATCCAGTCGGTGAAGAAGCTATCAGACGTGATGATCCTCACTGTGTTCTGTCTGAGTGTGTTTGCTCTGATCGGACTGCAGCTCTTCATGGGAAACCTGCGGCATAAGTGTGTAAAGTTGCTGGTCAATGCCACTGAAAACCTGACCGACACGCTGAACTACAGCACTGGTTTAGAGAACAGCACCTTTAACTGGACAGCGTACATTAATGATGAGAGTAAGTGAAGAATATATGCTTCGCTCTGTGTGTGTGTGTGTGTTGCTGAAACGCTCGTTGACACTACATGTCCTTGAGGATGTGAGGAATACTCCACTGACCCAAGAAAAATGAGTCATCTAGTGCTCAAAGCACTCGTATGTTTGTGTGTGTTGCCTTGAAGTGAATCTGGTTTAAAGGCTAGCTTTTTTTTTGGCAATTTAGACAAATGCACTTCCTTCAAGCTATAGTATTCAGGGCTAGTAACAGATATTGTATATCTTTGTGTGTATATATTCTTTATATTATTTCTTGACATTTATCTTGTGGCTTTCCCCCTTTTAGGCAATTATTATTTCCTCCCAGGCCGCAGGGATCCTTTGCTATGTGGAAATTCAAGTGATGCAGGGTGAATATGTTCTTAGAGATTCCGCTTGCTAGTGAACAGAATATAGAGAATGTAGATAGTTTATATGCAACCCAGTCGCACGAAATTATCTTTGAATCTATTTTTTCGTGTCAGTGACACGATTATATGTTATTTTCGTGACTCCAGCACTACTCCATGGATTCATCCATTCGTGCTGGACTCACGAACGTCCAGTAAGAATCATGTCCGTGCCACGAAAAAAAAAACGTGCAACTGGGCTGTTTATATGTTTTAATATAAACAAAATAATTTTTTCAGTTGAAATATTGCAGGTTTACTTGATTTTTCATATTCCTTTGGAATAACAGGCAGTGTCCGGAGGGCTTCTGGTGTGTAAAAGCAGGTCGTAATCCTGACTATGGCTACACAAGCTTTGACACGTTCAGCTGGGCCTTCCTCTCACTCTTCCGACTCATGACACAAGACTTTTGGGAAAATCTCTACCAGCAGGTACAGCCCTGACATCAGCTTGCTATCTATCTGTTCTCAATAATCTCCTGTACACACAAAAAGACACCCTATGCACTTCTACAATGTCTATTTTTTTTGTTTTGTTTTTTGAACTGGCAAATGTCTGTACTAATAGTACTACATGAGTATGTACATACAATGAGTATGTAGTACTAATACTACAATTATAATTACTGAGTGAACTAACCAAAACGGCGTCTTATATCACATACTGTCAGGCTGAGGATAGACTTTTTGAGCAGTTTTGCCTGGTACAGTAACTTTTTTGAGCGATGTTGTTTGGGCACTTTCCCATTAAGGAAAGGAAAGGAAAGGACGTGACATGTGGCCAGGTAGGGTTTCCGATACTAGGAATTTGTGCTTTGCATTTAATCCATCCAAGTGCACTCACACAGCAGTGAGAAATGAACAATCACGCACACACCGTGAACACACACCCAGAGCAGGCACCAGGGGAACACTGGGGGAACGGTGCCTTGCTCAAGGGTCTCACCTCAGTCATGGTATTGAAGGTGGAGAGAGTGCTGGTTATTCACTCCCCCAATCTACAATCTCTCCCAGACCTGAGACTGGGACAGTGGGTTACATTCCCAACTCACTATGCATTAGGCCACGACTGCCCATAGCCCAACTCATAGCACATTTCTATTTGGATGGGCCAAATTAAAGTACCCATTGCCCAAAAAGTTGCCCCATGTTTTATCAGCTTTGGAGTAGGGACAATGTTTGATGAAGAACCATAAAAAAGGACTGTTCTACAGTATATGTAGTGTGTAGAAAAAGTGTGTAGTTTGAGTGAAATGTTGGTAGTGTCATTACAGGTTGCGTTGCTTCACAGCAATTGACAACAACTCAGTGGCATTATGAGATAGTAATGTGTTTAATCGACACCTGTGAAATTATAAATACTATGAATTTGCATATGGGTAATTGTGTCTTATAGTGTGACAGAAAAAAATGAAGAAATCATTATAAATTTAGTCCATTGTTTTTTATGCATTAAAACATCAGCATCTCTCCATTATCTAATCAATATCACTTGTTTTTTCTTTGTTCTTTCAAAAAAACTATAATTATTTCTATCTCTCAACAGACCCTGCGTGCAGCTGGAAAGCCCTATATGATCTTTTTTGTTCTTGTGATCTTCCTGGGCTCCTTCTATCTGGTGAATCTCATCCTGGCTGTGGTGGCCATGGCATATGATGAGCAGAACCAGGCCACTATAGAAGAGGCTCAACAGAAAGAAGAAGAGTTTCAAGCCATGCTAGAACAGCTAAAGAGACAACAGGAAGAGGCACAGGTAGCAAACACACACATACACACGCACTTTCATACTAACATGTAAGAATACACAAATAAGAGTAAGAAATAATTACATTTTTGGTGCATTTGAAAGGTCTTTTAATGGGGACTGTGAAAATAAAGGTCACTTTGGTCACTGTGACTGATTTTGCCAGAACTGGTCACAATTTATTGATCCTCACAAATTCATATTTTTCATCTTTTAAATGCTCCTTTCTAAAATACCATACTGCTTTTATACATTTAGAAAGTCTTCCAGTTTGTGGACATTCAAACAGAGTCAGATAGCTAAACAGCATTTAACCACCCTATTATCCTATTTAAATCAATGTGATAAACAAGTTAGGGCAAAAGTTATCAAAAAATAGCCTAAAATATAATTCTTGTAATGTATTTTGAAACCAGTAACAAACTACAATACAAACTACTCTGTACACAAACATACTCTACCGTTCAAGCATCATTACTCCAGTCTTCAGTGTCACATGATCCTTTCAGAAATCATTCTAATCTGCTGATTTATTACTAGAATTGTCAATGTTGGAAACAGTTGTGCGGCCAAATATATATTTTGGAACCTGTGATTTTTTCCCCTTCTTTTTTCTCCTTAGGATTCTTTGATGAATAACAAGTATAAAACAACATAATATTTCACTAAATATAAAACATTTCTAAAAATGTAAATCTATGCTGTGTTCATACAATAGATCTTTTGTTAATAAAAGTATTAATTTCTTTCAAAGAAGAAAGAATAAAAATGTACTGATCCCAGTTTTTTTCTGGATTTTTAATCTAATAAATGCAGCCTTGATGAGCAGAAGAAACTTAAATATCATTAAATGTTCTAAAACTTTTGAATGGTAGTGTACGTTCACTTGCACAGACAGCTTTCACTTTTTTTTTTCTTCACTTTGATTAATAGATATTATGTGTTATCTTTATTTTTCTTATGACCATTATGTTGTTCTCATTTCCTGATCTTTGATCTCTTCCTCTGCCTTCGTCATCTCTGAAGTTTCTCAGCTTCACACTTTCTGCAGATAACACTGCCCTGTCGTCATGGAAACCGACAGATAATGAGAGCGAGTGAGGGAGTGTCCTTTCTCCTAGTAAACACGAAAAAGAGAGAAACAAGAGGAAGACAGAAGGCGAGAGAATCAGAGAAAAAGACAAAAAGAGCATGATGTAGATTCACTTCAAAATGGCGACTATGAATTTTGAATGGTGCCAGATAGATAGATAGATAGATAGAAAGATAGATAGATAGATGTGGGCTTATTACATGTTATTCCAAAAGTTAGACAAAAATACATTCTGAAAAACAGAAAGTAATTAATGATAATGTAATTACGTGGCAAAGGTCAACAATGTGATAAATACCTGTAATTTAGTCTGATCACATAAAGCGACCATCCCTCCTTCTTCATTGCTCACTGTTTATCCATCTCTTGTCTCTGCTTTCGGTATGCGAGCTTGAACTAAGTCTACCCCTGGTTGCCCCTGACAACGGAACTTGTGCTTTGATTGGTCGGCAGGTTGCGGCGGCAGCAGCAACAGAGAGTGGGGAGTACAGCGGGAGGGGGGGCTTGTCAGAGGAAAGCTCCTCCGGGGGGTCCAGACTCAGCTCCAAGAGTGCTAAAGAGCGAAGGAACAGGAGGAAGAAAAGAAAACAAAGGGAAGAAGAAGAGAAAGCAGACCAGGAAAAGTTTCATAAGTCTGCCTCAGAGGACAGCATCAGACGGCCTGGATTTCGATTCTCCATCGATGCCAACCGACTCTCGTATGAGAAGAAGTGTTCCACTCCCAATCAGGTGACTACTTCCTGTTTGAGTAATTATGGGAAATGTAGTTTGATAAGCTTTCAATTCTTAAATTCTCAACAGTATTGTTATTAAGTTAGGTGGGCGGAGTGCTAACCTATGAAGTATTGGTCTATGTCAAGTTGTCATAACAAATGCATCTCAAACAATATCGTCTTTGCTTTAAAAATGACATAACTGAGTGAATGACATTAATGACAGTTGTAAAAAACATGCATAAAACCTTCATATTCATGACGTATGTGTATGATTATGAAGTTATCATGTCAGTCTTATGCACACCCTTTTATGTAACGTGTTACACATTTTTGCACCAGCATACACAATTAAAAACCGATGGCAGACATTTTTAATGTCATGAAGATAGTAGTTCTTAGAGAAACTCAGAAGACCATGTTTTGTTGGTGCATAATAGAATTTGGGATAGGAAGGGGTTTTTAAATTACTAATATTCTTTAGTTTATATAACTGCCATGAACCATAATTTGTTTCTTGCTACTTTTGTTAGAGGCGTTTTAAAGTTTTGGTTTTGGAACAATTTTGATAAAAGTTTAAAAGTTTAAACATAAACCCTTTATAGGGCACTCATTGAAATAATAGGAAATTCATGATTTCAACCCTGGAATGTTGTCGGAGGCTATAACA
>JAUCNO010001758.1:4869366-4881935 GCA_032353835.1 Enteromius viviparus | reverse complement strand
TTGGTAACGGTACGGCTCGCTTGGAACCTCGACTGAGGTGGTACTAAAAAAAGGACCAGGTACCAGGTACTGTTCCCCCCAAAAGTGAGCTGTACTGAACCGTACCGTACCGTACTATGCAGTGGAAAAGCGCCATAATGCTCTACAATCAGCTGAAAACCTTCTTGACACCATTGTGGTTATGGAATGGCCATTTAATAGGATCACTTTTTAATTAGTCCCAGCTTATGTTTTCTCTTTCCCTTTTTTTAGATATGAAAAGACACATTAAAATTGATCAAATGTGACAGTACAGATGGTTGATTATATATAAAAAATGCTGTTCTTTTGAAGTTTATCAAAAAATCATAATAACAAATAATAAAAAAATATTATGCAGAATGACTGCACTATTAATAATAACATTTTCTTTAGTTAATGGTAATTTCAGAAGGCTTTTCTAACAATTGACTATGCCAAAGTTCACATATCACCTTCTGTATTCAAAAGGATACAGCATGTTTAGTTGTTGAAGACATTGAAGCATAAAACAAAAACAAAGGAAAAAATGCTACATATAAAGCTAGTTTGACCCCTTTATGTCATATATAGTCCCAAAGCAAGACTTTTAGTATTGACTTTTTTGGGACCTTTGAGTGTTGACTTTTTCACTGAGCTCAGTTGTTCTGCTGTCCGCTCACATTGATACTGTGTCTTTTGCTCAGGCTGTGTGATGAGGTTTCAGTGCTGTCAGGTCGATGTGGAAAAGGGAAAAGGGAAGAGTTGGTGGATTCTCAGGAAAACCTGCTTCATCATTGTAGAGCACAACTGGTTTGAGTCGTTCATCATCTTTATGATATTACTGAGCAGTGGAGCATTGGTGAGCACCCACTTACAAACACAATGTACTCACCCACTCAATCATTTTTTACTAGACAAACATTCAACAAGTAAATTTGTTGATGTGTATGTGTGTTCAGGCTTTTGAGGACATTTACATCGAGCAACGCAAGACGATAAAGACAGTGTTGGAATTTGCAGATAAAGTCTTCACATACATTTTCATTTTGGAGATGCTTCTGAAGTGGGTTGCTTATGGCTTCGTCAAATACTTCACCAACGCCTGGTGTTGGCTTGACTTCCTGATTGTTGATGTATGTATGGACCTACTGCTTTCCAACTGTACAATATGTATGTAAGTGGATAATGTGTATTCTCTGGGTCTGAACACAAGCGTCCTTTATGATTGGCTGCATGTGTTTATTTTACAGGTATCGTTGGTGAGTCTGGTAGCAAATGCTCTTGGTTACTCTGAATTAACTGCCATTAAGTCCCTGAGAACACTGCGGGCTCTTAGACCTTTGAGAGCATTGTCACGCTTTGAGGGAATGAGGGTAAGACACATATTAACACACACACACATTATGATTTAAACATGTAGGGCATGTTCCTGGTTGCCTAATTTTATTTCTAACCAAATTTTAACATTACAGAGTAATGACTGGCTGGTAAGATTAGTGGTGTAGGAATTTGTGCTTCAGTGGTTGTAAATCCAAATGTAATTGGTAAAAAAATGTTTTTTACTACACTCTTGCAATCCAAGATGTAGATGTGGCTAGTTTTTCTTTGCAATCAATTTTAAAAAAAATGTAGCTTTACATCACCAATGGTTCATCTGCAGTGACCGGGTGCTATCAGTCCAAATCAGTGTTGACAATTTAGCTATTTTGTAGCTAGATTAGTGACTCCCCCACCCCTTTTATTTTTTCCTCAAACGTTTAGGGACAAATATAGCAACTTCTTGGACAAAGTTCTCCATTGCCCACTGATATCTTTATATAGATCAGTGAATTTGCCGGTATGATTTCATCTAGTGACATTTAGCTACTAGTTTTAGCTACTTTCAATTGAAAGCAGTTGGCAACACTGGTCCAAACAGCTGATAAAAACATCCACAAGTAATTCACATGACTCCAGTCTATCATTTAAGTGTTATTAAGTGTCAGTCTTGTAAAGCAAACAGGCTGTGTGCTTGTAATAAACGAACAAATTTAACTTTAATCCATTCCTTCCAGCTATTGTAAAAAACTAGCTTTCTCCACTGAAAAAGTCATCTCTTCATCGGAATCAAGACGGGAATATGCACAGATCAAGCTAAATTTACAAGCAATAACAGTTCTAAACAAATATTTCTGTGGATTTTGATGAAGAGAAGTAAGGTTTTGATGGATTTGTTTATTAAAAACATGCAGCTGTTCAGACTTTCTTTCTGACGGCACCCATGTACTGCAGAGGATTCATTGATGAGCGATTTATGTAATTCTACATTTCTGATCTCATCTACATCTTGGATGGTCTGGGAGTGAATACATTTTCAGCCAATTTTTTTATTTTTGAGTGAACAATTTCTTTAACAACAGCCCTAACTCAAAAATCTGATCAGTTCATCCCAGTTCTGTCCCATAACCAATGAAGTTGATCCTAGAACATGTCCTACTTGAGAAAAACAGCACACTTTAACATAAAAATACTGTTTAATTTTTTAAATGTTGGGAAGCTGTAGTCCTCTTGCATGCTGTTGGTGAATATTAATGAGAACATGAATAAATTAATATTGTATGTAGACCTTTCTGTCTAGCGTGCATGCCTTTCTGCATGTGTTGTGGTGAGAGCTCTCTGATCTATTCTGATGATTCTGTGGTGGTTTTTGTGGTGTTTGTGACTTGACCTTACATTTCTTTCTCTGTTATGTGTCTCTTTTCATTTGCAGTAAACAAATGTTGTGACGTCATCGTGTCTCCACAAGGTTTTTTTTTTTTTCTGTTTTCATTTTTTGTTTTTTCCACATTTTGGTAGCTCAAAAATATGTGTGATTTGTCCCTGCAAAATGTTTAGTCCTATGCTTTATAAACAAAATTGCAGTCAGTTAATTATAGATAAATAAATAAATTAGTTAGATTGTGACATTATAGCCATTCTTCAAGAATATAAGAATAAATAATATACGTTTCTAAAACCCTGTTGACCCTCATAAAAGTCATCTAGAATTGCATTATTTTTGATAAGAATAACATTTTTACCAGCAAGCAAGCCTTCTACTGTAAAAGCTCAGGAAGTTCATTGCCGTTTCGCAGCTCTTGTGTTCAATAGCAAGAGTGTGAAGTGAATATACATGAATGCATTTGTGTGTGACATGATGTATTTCTTTTCTTGTAGGTTGTAGTAAATGCCCTGCTGGGAGCCATACCTTCCATCATGAATGTGCTACTAGTGTGTTTGATCTTCTGGCTGATCTTCAGCATCATGGGGGTGAACCTTTTTGCGGGGAAATACTACCGTTGTGTTAATATAACCAACGATGAGATGTTTCCCATCAGTTATGTCAATAACAAGACTGATTGCGAGGCCCTGAGAGCGGACAATCACTCAGCACGCTGGAAAAATGTGAAGATTAATTTTGATAACGTAGGAGCTGGATACCTGGCACTACTGCAAGTGGTGAGTGAACTTAACGCATAGCCTGACTATGATTGGCTTAGCAAGAGGTTTTCTGTTTGTAGCATATTCACACGATATAGTTACTCAAATTGATTTGTTATTTTTCTCAAGGCCACATTTAAAGGATGGATGGACATCATGTACGCAGCTGTGGATTCTCGTGGTGTAAGTGTTTCTCTTAGCAGTTAACAGATGTTTTATTTAACCATTCAGCATTGTTATATTCAAACCATAATTCCCTGTCTGCTTAATATATTATTGTATTTTTTTATGACTACACAATTTAAAAATGCCATTTGATAAATAAGATCATGCACTATTAGACTGTCTGCATTCTGCTTTCAATGAGATCCAGAAATATAAAAGGATAATTTCAGTTTGGTTTATACCATACAAATGGTTTATTTGTTCTTTCAGTGTTTTCAATTTTGTTTTAATGGGAATATGTACAAAACTGGTTTTAAAAAGAATATATATTAGAATAGTTTAATAAATATATTATTTATTTACTTTATACATTTAGATGCTTAATTATTTGACCTAATGAACATTATTATAGTTAGTGTATTTTTAATAATTTACTAATAATTATAGACACACAAAAAAAGGCATTTTCTGTATTTTCCTGTTTTGAAGTAAACAAATTAATAACTGAATTGAAATAAAATAATAATTGTGATTTAAATGAATCAAATTCAGTCAAATTATTTTGCATTGAAAATCTCCCTGGTGTAGCTGCATACATGGACAGTGCAGTTACATAAACAACCGTGAGCAGTTTTTGTGTTCAAGCAGGAGTGTGCTTATGAAAAGAAAGTTGTGATGCACATTAGTAATGCAAATGTTTAATAACAGAACTTTTTCTGATACCCACAGGTGGAGCTACAGCCTCAATATGAATCAAACCTTTACATGTACCTGTACTTCGTCATCTTCATTATCTTCGGCTCCTTCTTTACCCTTAACCTCTTCATTGGTGTCATCATTGATAACTTCAATCAGCAGAAGAAAAAGATAAGTATTTAAACCGAGGACGGAGAATTTAGTGATAAGTAATATAGTGCATATTACAGTGTGCAGTCTCAATCAACCACTGTGTGTTTGTTCAGTTTCCTTTCAAAGAGACGTAATGTGATACGTACACAGTCTGTGGCTTTGTTTAGTGAACACACACTGGTGACTTATTGAACTGGTTTTGTTTGTAAAGTGCACACAGTATTAATATATTAAGAGATAAATAGGACCTGGTTTGGACCGAACTGTCTGTTTTGACATTTCCTGAAGTTCAGGGGTGAAAAACAGGCCTGGTTGCATTATGTTTGTGTTGTGACATATAATGAAACCGTGGTTGTAACCAGCCTTCTGCATTTGCTCTTTACCTAGGAGGTCAGGATATCTTCATGACAGAAGAACAAAAGAAATATTACAATGCCATGAAGAAACTGGGATCTAAGAAGCCTCAGAAGCCAATTCCCAGGCCTTCGGTATGACCCACAGCTCACTCCTCCTAACCGCTAATAACTTTCATTATGTATAATACAGCATTTTTCAATAATGCCAATTGTTCTGTTGGTCACTCTAGAACAAGTTTCAAGGCCTCATCTTTGACTTTATCACCAAACAAGCCTTCGACATTGTGATTATGATCCTGATCTGCTTGAACATGGTGACCATGATGGTGGAAACCGACGACCAGACAGAGGAAATGGATAATATTCTGTACTGGATAAACTTGGTTTTCATCATCCTCTTCACTGGAGAATGTGTGCTCAAGATGATCTCCCTGCGGCACTACTACTTCACTATTGGATGGAATGTGTTTGACTTTGTCGTGGTGATTCTCTCAATTGTTGGTAAGGAAGTCTTGGAGGTTCTACAAATTATTATCATTAAACTATAGTAACACTTTGAAGATTTAGGCCAGAAACTTACTTTATAAATATGTTCCTTCTTGACAGAAAAGGTGTGATCATATTTACCGTTTTGTGAATTTTCACTTACAAAATCCAGTAATACCTGTTGGAATCTATACGATCCGGAATTTCATTTGAGTGAAAAATGTATATACAGATTCAGTTTGATCACACAGATTTGCTGACAAAAGTATTCAAAGAAGACAGTTTAGGCTAATGTCTGCTATAGTGATCCTTTGCTTTGATGCAAATACTATAGGGCCACGTACACAGTGTAAATTTTCGGAGTGACAACCACATTTAAATGCGGCAGTGAATCTCCTAAATGATTGTTCTGTGTGTGCGGAACAAGACTTACTCCCACATCTGTGATGATTGACACAGAGGAAAGCATAGCAACCTACTGTAGTTATCGAAATAATGGAAGCCCACAGTTTAGTGAGTTTTGTTTTAGCTGCTGACAATAAAATAACCATCAAATAGAAGAGACGTGGTAACTACTAAACCACTATCGGCAGAGGTGTTGCTATTTCCTGGTCGCTCCACAAAGTTGGGTAAATGGTACACGGTCATTGGCAGAAGTCCTGCAACGTCATAATCAACAAACAGTTGTTCAATTTGGTTCTGTACACAACGATGCACAACACTTCTAAAATGTGGTTGACACTACCTGCATTTTGCGGTGGAGTTCATTTGGTAGTAGAATGCGGTTGTCACTCCTGTAAATTACTGAACTGTGTGTACAGAAGAGGATTAAGCATTAAAAGGTGAACTGAAAACCAAATTTAAATGCAGTGTGTATGCAGCCAATTTTAGTTGAGTATGGTTTATCATAAATCCCATTTAAAGGGATAGTTCACCCAAATATCAAAATTCCCCAGGGATTTACTCACCCTAAAGCCATCCTGGGTGTACGTATATGACTTTCTTATTTCAGTTGATTTGAACTTGTATTAAAAATTGTCCCGGCTCTTCAAATGGCAGTGAATGGTGAAACCCAAAGAACTACATTCATGTATCATAACAAGAGCTTTTCATGGCCAATGTGTTTGTGTAAGAAAAATATATACTTTAATTTCTAGCTTTGACTAACTGGCATCAAGGCACATTCAAATTTAAATTCTGCTTTACTTCCTGTCTCCAGAGGTACCTTCTTCTGATTAAATTTTGAAGGATTTGAACATATTGTAGATGTATCCCTCATCAGTTTGTGTGTAAATGTATACACATTTCTGACTAACTTTCTGCAATTTCAATTGTTATTTCTAGTGAGAAATCAGTTTTATAGTTATAAAATATAATTGTCACTAAAACCGCTATGCTCTGTCCGCTAAGTCTGTCCGAAATTAGTTTCTTGAGGTGCCTTTGTGCAAAAACGCTGCCATTCCCTTAAAGGACAGCAAACAAAGATGCCAAAGCTTTTCACATTTGCCAACACGTTCATCTACATCATCTGCTGGAAGGCCACTCTTTTTATTAACGCGTTTTAAGCTAGAGATTACAGTATATTATATTATATTATATTATATTAATCTAAAAGAAGTAAGTCATATTCATCTAGGATAGGTTGAGAGTGAGTAAATTATGGGATAATTTAGATTTATGGGTGAACTATGCCTTTAAGCTCAAAGATTCATAGATTCCTGAGATGACTTATAAGATTTTTGTTTTGTTTTTTGTCAGGTATGTTCCTCTCTGAGATGATCGAGAAATATTTTGTATCGCCAACGCTATTCCGAGTCATCCGACTTGCCAGAATTGGTCGCATTCTTCGTCTCATCAAAGGAGCCAAAGGCATTCGTACACTCCTGTTTGCCTTGATGATGTCACTTCCTGCCTTGTTCAATATTGGCCTGCTCCTCTTCCTGGTCATGTTTATCTATGCCATCTTCGGAATGTCCAACTTTGCATACGTAAAGCATGAGGCGGGGATCGACGACATGTTTAACTTTGAGACATTTGGGAACTCGATGCTTTGCTTGTTCCAGATTACGACTTCGGCAGGATGGGACGGCCTCCTGGCGCCAATCCTAAACAAGCAAGATCCGGACTGCGACAGTGAATTGGAGCACCCAGGCAGCATGTACCGTGGTGACTGCGGAAACCCCTCGGTCGGCATCTTCTTCTTCGTGAGCTACATCATCATCTGCTTCCTGATCGTGGTGAACATGTACATCGCCGTGATCTTGGAGAACTTCAGCGTAGCCACCGAGGAGAGCGCCGAACCGCTGAGCGAGGACGACTTTGAAATGTTCTACGAAGTCTGGGAACGATTCGATCCCAACGCCACGCAGTTTGTGGAGTATGACAAGCTTTCTGACTTTGCGGACGCTCTGGATCCTCCGTTACGCATCGCCAAGCCAAACAAGATCCAGCTCATAGCCATGGACCTGCCCATGGTCAGTGGCGACCGCATCCATTGCCTGGACATCCTGTTCGCCTTCACCCTGAGGGTACTGGGAGAGGAGGGTGAGATGGATGCCCTGAGGGGACAGATGGAGGATCGTTTCATGGCCTCCAATCCCTCCAAAGTCTCCTACGAGCCAATCACAACAACCCTCCGCAGGAAACAGGAGGAGATGTCGGCCGTCATCATCCAGAGGGCCTTCCGGCGCTACCGTATAAGGCTAACGGTAAAGAAGGCCTCCGAAGCCTACCGGAAACAGCTGCAAGACGGGAACGTGCGCATCCCAGAGAAAGAGGTTCTTGTCATCGGAAAGTTTCAAGAAAATTCTGCATCGGACAAAACAGATATGACTCCCTCCTCTGCCTCGCCGCCGTCTTACAACAGCGTGGCCAAGTCAGAGAAAGACAAATACGAAAAGGAGAGGAGAGAAAAGGAGGACAAAGCAAAAGATGCAAGAGACAGAAAAAAATGAGCGAGGGACTGAAACAGAGACTGTTCTTTTCAACTGAGACACTGTTTACAGAGTGGAGCGCTTGCACCGGGGTGCAATTCACCTCAAGCGGTTTTGGAACTAATGCCAAACTGAGTGTGTGTGAGGCGGAGTGTGTGTATGTGCGTGTGTCTAGACTATTGTGTGCGTGCGCACCAAGCTAGCCTTAGGGTGCATTTATGGTGTTGATGGAAAGCGTTGATTCGAGGACAGTGCCAGTGTCGTCACGACGAACACACACGCACACACACACGCTTGAGTATGACTGTTGAATCCCTAAGTGGACGATGTGTTTGAAACAAAATGGCAAGTATAGAGTGGTGTGTGAGTTTGTCTTTTAGTTTTGAGTGTTGTTACACAATCCCAAGGACTGAAAGATACTGTTACAGTCATCAGTAGCTAGTGCTAACACTACCGCTGGTGTCTTTCTTATTGAATGGCGTATTATATACCTGCACATTTTTGTTAGCTCATTTTTTTATTCATGTTGAACTTTTCTACTCATGGGTTTGATTGTCTGAACTACTTCATTTAAGGGCACGTCTGTGGAAGGGGCTGGGGAATGTCGATCATATATACGGTAGTGAATTATCTGAATGGAACCTCATTTACTTTAGCGTTAGCATATACCGAACAAACCACACACACACACCGGTAGATTCTAAGTGCTACAAAATCAATCGCTCAGTATGCTGAGAGCAGAATGCTGTACTAATCAGGACTTTCACACATAGAATGTTTTTTTCTTATTTTTAGATGAAGATGTAGACCATGTCTGCGCTGCCTTACTGAACACAAAGACGAAAATAGATTAATTGAACACAATCTTCCACTGTTGATAGCAGAATGAGCCAAACTCAGTTAGTGTATTTTGATTCAAAGCCGTTGATGAATGTTCTGGGTTCAATGTATGTTCACTTCAATTGACAACATTTTCGTGTTACTATGTGGCACTTATAAAGAAAGTAAAAAAAGCCAAGCAATTAATCAATTAAAGTAACACTGTTTACAGCCATGCGTATAGTAGAATTATACAATATATTATAGATTATACATGTTTTAACATGAAAATAGTGTGATATAATCACTAATCTTGTCTTATCTTTCAACTCTGTTGTCATGACAACGCCTTTTAAAGCCTGTAAACCCAATAACTTTCGCACAATATCTGCACATAGACACCGAGATGAGAGGTGATGCAATTTCCTTGGGCGTTGTACTACATGGCTAGAGATTTTACTTATGTATGGTCTAATGTTCATCAACAGACGTGGTAAGCGGTCTAATCAGAAGTTGTTGTCCATATCTTTGCCTGACACCAGGTGCATCACAACACCATCCTGGAATGGCAACAGCCACAGGAATAATATTGAAAGCACAGTGCAAATATGTCTATTTTTAGGCAAATTCAATACATTTCACAGTTCGTAGTTTTCTTTCCTTTTACAGAAGATTAAATGTTAGTGTTTTTTTTTTTTAAGATATAAACCCTTCAGATGCGGGCACAGTTTACTTTGTTTGTAAGTGCCTCATTGGAATCTCGATTTTAGCTTATTTAAAGGTGCAAACTGCAATTATTTTCAGTGGTAATCAATATTATGCAACAAAAGCTGTTTGTTGAACCCTAAACGTTCTACACCACATATGAGGCACATACGAGACGAGACAGATGTTCACCCCTCTGTGAAACTGCCGTAACGTTAAAAGACTTCTGAAAGCCTGAATGTACACTCACTTGTGAACGTGATAGGAAAAGGCAGTGTAACCCTACTGAATGTCTCTGTACTAGACAGCCACATGTCTCACCTCCTCGTTTTATTTTGAACAAAAAGAAAGAAACAAAAAAACAAAACATGCATATAAATATATATAAATATATATATATATATATCTTCCAAATCTAAACCATTCCGTGCATAGGTGCAGGTCAACCTGTCAGTGGATCTCTACTGAAAAACAATTTTTTTGTTTTAAAGTTCAATGTCTGTCGCCGAGTAATGGCAACACCCTGAGTTCGGCTGAATAATGCGATTATGACATGAGCTCTTCTGTTGAACTAGTGGTGGTGATTTTGTATGTATATAATGGCACGCTGTATCTCACCTCTGTACTCAACTCTGTAGAGGAGCACTTTTACACGCCACTTAAACTGTCATTTGGATGCATGTGTGAGAGGTGCGAGTGTGAAAGAGAAAAAGGAACATGAGAGCTTATTTATGTGAGAGAGATCTAAATATGTGTGTTTTGACTGTATGTACTGGGGCCACCATCGATGTGCTTTATTCTCATTCTCTTTATTGTTTATATTGTAAATAGTAGTTTCAAGCTCATGTTATTGTTTTGTTTTTCTGTTTGTTTTTTTCTCGAATTAACTTATTTTGTTTACATTTTTTTTGCACAGTGCTACATGTGAAGGCCAGGTCCTGGTTTTAAATGTACATAAAAATTTATGAAGCAATCAGTGGTCGTCATATTTCATTCGTAGTGTGGTAGTAAACTGCATGCACTATATTAACCAACTACATGGTGACGTTATTTTAAAAGCCAAACGAATAAAGATCATATTTTTTGTACCAAAGTTAAACTTATTATACTCGTTATTACACACATGGCAAATATCATTCTGAGAGAGAATCGCAGCAGAGAAATGCATACTTTTTTTTGTTGTTGTTGGGTTACTTGAAAATGTTTATGATTTGCAAACATGTACTACCTTTTGTTTTTTTGAATGTGCAATATGGATTGATTTCCTCTGAAGCAGAGCCGAGTTTGCAGACATTCACTGTAGTTTTCCAAAATAAATTTGGGAAGCCTGTAACTGTAAAGCCTAAGACATTTATTTTATCTGTGCCATTCAATAAGTAATAAATAATACTAATAAAACAAATAGCTATCGGTCAATATAAGCATTATCTTTTGAACATTTATGACTCTAGACATCACAAACAAATCTTGCTGGAAAAAGAAGAAAAGTAGAAGAAGGTGCAGAAGAGAGGTAAGAACCGCCCAAACAGGAGAAGGCCTAAATTTAGTCTAACTGCTGCAATCATCCTCCTAGTACTGCTGCTAGACTCTCGTTTCAACAGACCCAAGTGTGTGTGTGTGCATGAGAAACACTCTGTAATCAGAAGTGACCCTGCTGGAGTGCTTTTCTTCCTGTTGCCTGGCAACCTGACATCACCATACACCCTTCAGTGATTGATCACGCAGTTTCTACCCATAGTGCTTCGGGGTTTTCAGTAGGCTTTCCCCAACCAACGTCCCTCATTCCCTGCGTCTCTCATCCCCTCTCTCCCACACTCATTCATTCATGCTTTCTGTTTAGTCAAAGAGAGAGACAGGCCGCGTCGGTCCCCGTGGGATTCCCTTTTGAGAGGAGCTGTTTGTTTTACTCTTTTTTATGGCGAGGTCTGGTGAGGGAGATAAGTGTGCGTGTTTATGTATGAACTGATATGGTTAAGGATAAAGCGTCAGCATCATTTATGTCTAAATCAAATTATTCATAAAAACAGATCATTTAAAAATACCGTTACAGATGCAAAGATTAAAATCGCGACCAATTCAAACTTAAGAAAAAGCAGGGTGGTGTTGGTGAGGGATGCTGATACCAGAGCAATAAGTCTCCTTTCTTAATAGTCCAAAGCTCCCTCTCGCGGTTGAATGAGGGAAACGCATGTGTTGTATGATGGACGTTTGTCCTTCACCAGCAGCGGGCGTTACACCACATGACCAGGAACAAAGATTTAAATTATTTCTTCTTAAAGTGCCCCTATTACGCCATTTCAAAGGTGACTACTATTGCTTTAGTAGTCTCTTAAAACTGGTTTGCATGCATGCAAGGTCAAAAAACAATTTAGTTTTTCTCCAAAAATAGATTTAATTTTACCCCATTTCTAAATGATTCGTAAACGACTCGTATGAAGCAGTTCGAAGAATCAGTCTGTCTAAACCCCGCCTTTCCGTGAGCCCTCACCGCTTTGATTGGTCAGATGGCGCAGTCCTTTATGATTGGTCTATTGCTAAAGCGTGTTTCGAAAAACGAAACGCCCATTACCCTATTACCCTAACTAAATAGGTGTGTTCGAGATGCACTACACTAGTCGGACACTTATAGGTCTCCGAAGTGACTTTTATGTAGTGCAATATGACGTTTATTATTTGTATCTTTGTTTTGTAGTTAGCTATAGTTCATTTTTCAAATCTAAGTACACTGCAAAAATGGATGTGTCAAAAAACAACACACATGGCTGTGTTGATAGCATTCTGACACATGTTGTGTAGA
>JAUCNO010001758.1:4829579-4858975 GCA_032353835.1 Enteromius viviparus | reverse complement strand
GTGACACATACTGCAACTGTCATGTTTTCTTTATGATCATAAAATGTGTTACAATTAAAATAATGCCAGTCAATTGCAGCAATTTAGTGGAGTATTATAGGCCTATATCTATAAAAAAGGACATGTTTAGTTACAAGATAAAACGTGACATTCCAGTTATTCAAATTAGTTGCTGAATAGAATTTTCTCACTTTTAAACGGTCGATAATTAAGCCGTCTCTGTGTTAAAATGGTAAAAAGCACGTAACGTTATTTTCAAAAGTTATATTTAGCAAAGCAAACCAACTTAATCAATATGGCAGACTGAACCGGACCAGGATGGAAGACTTGGTTATCTAACCGGATGTGACCGGACCAATATTGTTGTTTCATTTAACAGTCATTGTTTAACAGACTGAGCCAACAGACCATTTTAACAGGATAAATTGAATATTAACTAAATGTATGGGTCTCTGTAAAAAGTGTCAATGTCCTGAAAACTATTAAAATGGATTTATTGTGTTTTGGAAAAGAGCTCTTCACATGTAGTGTTCTTCAAACCTTTTAAAAAACTGCTTTCTGATAATATGAATTAATATAATAAGAGAGTAGCGTATACTTTTTTAAACAGTTTAAACTTAAACTTAAGAGTTTTACTTTGAAGTGCAAGAACTGTTTCAAGAGTTTGGGTCATACTTTAAAAGAGCACTTATTTTGATGCACAGTACAATTCAAACTAAAATACATTTTCACTTAATTGCAATTGACATGCAGAACTTAAATACATTATGTACTTGAATGCTACTACCTTTACACAGGAGTACAGCCATTTCAGCATTATAGATATTGACATAATATTAATGTTATAAAGCTGCTTACAGACCATGTCTATGCAAGGTTATATCCAATTTTTCCTGTCGTTATTTAAAGCTGATTATTACATAATATGCACACCATGTAGGAACTAAATACCTATAAGAACAATCCTTCCACAGGAATTGGTTGGTAAAACGCAATTCATTTGCCTAAAATAGTAGTATGAAAAAGTATAATTTTATAACAACTTACGCTACTTTTTATTGTAAATGTATTACTGCAGTTTTGCTTGTTTTTATAAGCCCAGCTCTGAGTCGGAATGATTTTCTATGGAAGTCAACTTCATTGACAAACCTCAAAACAGCTTAACTGGTTTTGAAACCGCAACATTCCTATACGTTTAGTTTTAAATAGACATGAACTCATGCTACATGCTAAAGCTAGCTGACAGTTAATCACTGCCCTGCTGCTGCTAAATATACCCTACAAACACAGTAACTATACTGCTAAAAGTGTTGAAAGTGCTGTCATCTCACTCCTTTATAGCTATCCCTGTGCTATGTGTAGCACTCAGGCTAAAAGCAGCTCCTTGTGACTGTTTCTGGCTGCCTTTAGTGTTAAAAAAAAGAAAACAGAACTGTCGGTCAAGGCCTGGGGACAATAACTCAGATATTTAGACGTTTGGATGTTCACGCACTGTCACAGGATGTTCGGTATGTGTTTTTGTGTCGTCTTGTGTGCATGGTAATCATACCATGTCTTCACGTTTTGTAGATTAACCTGCGGCCTTGTTCAGACTACAAACCCTGTCATCCTCGATCGTGCTTTCTTTCCTCCTGTTTGCGCATAAAAGCCTCTGAGTTTGTTTTTAAATTGGTGGTGGAAATACTGTTTATGTTAGCAAGAAGATGGTTATGTATCTGTGTGTGCATGTGTGTAAGAGAGCTGCCCCGCTGGCTTGTTTTCCTAACTCCAGATCAATGACTCATGTTTAAATATGTCCACTTATCACAGACAGGAGAGTAATGGGAGACTCTCAGTGGTGCTTACAAAAACAGGAAATCCCCTTATGCACACAAACACACCAAGGTGACCAGATTTCTGAAATGAAATCCAAGGATATTTCAGGTTCAGCATATTGAATTTTTATGTCGTACCGTCATGTTGTCCAGTGACGAGCAACAGTAGCTTGTCATACTACTAAAAATTACATTTAGTCACACGTAAAGACAGTTATAGACTGTTCATAGTAACTTACAACCAGTAAATATTTTAGTATTATTTACATTATTATAGATTTTTAAAACCGATTGTTATATTACATAGGCCTATCAGGTTTATTAGTTAACGCTGGTTGACAACATTAGCAAACATTAGTAAGCAATTCTACAGCATTTATCAATCTTAGTTTATGTTAATTTCAGCATTTAGTAATACATTAAAACCACAAGTTGTGTTTGTTAACATTAGCTAATGCACTGTGAACTAACATGAACAAACAACGAACAACTGGATTTTCATTAACTAACATTTACAATGATTAATAAATAGCGTAATAAATGTCTTGAACCTTTTCATATTAGTTTATACAGTAACTAATGTTACCAAACGACACCTTATTGTAAAGTATATACCATATATTCAGTTTAATTCTTTGTTACATTTTTAGCAATTATGATTAGTATAAAAAAACTAAGGTTCATTTTTAGTTACCATGGTTTAACCATGGTAGTAAACATTTTTTTTTCTTTTTGAACCATGGTTAATTTTTGTAAGAGATGATAATCACTTCTTTGTTTCTCTCCAACGTATGTTGAATTATTTTGTTATTTTCAATAAGCTTAGTAGACACTTTAAAGGCCATCAAAAAAGGAAACACCTAGTTACCCAAAAACACTCCATGTTACCATGTTTCTGCCATTTTGTACAATTTGATATCATCAGTTTATTTGAACACTACCATGATGGTAGTACCACGAGGGTTTGAAATACCATGGTATGTGAATTTGGTATCATAGCACTATGAAATATATCCAAATACCATGGTATGGTCATCTGTGTCATAAATGAGATACGAAGAGACGTGCGGATCTATCTGCAGACATTTATTCAGAAATACAGGGTACAGTCAGGCAGGGTCGATCGGGAGCAATCTTGAACAACAGAGGCAGAGACATAGAATATTCCAGATACGAGGTGTGGGTCGGCAACGATAAATCCAATACAACGGGACACAGGGAAAACACGGAGGGCTCACAAAGGGAGTAAACACCGGTTACATCCAAACATTGACGAATGAATTACACAGGAAACTCACGGGACCTATACTCATAAAAAAAAGGCTAAGGGGAGGGGAAACTAATGAATCACGATGGCAACAGACAAGGTGGGTGGAGACAACGATTTCATAATAAGAGTCCTTAACAGAGACAAAACACACAAAGAGTACACATGGGGCTGGAGTGCACATCCATTGGATTGGCACATCCAGCTGAATCGTTATAATCTGGCACCATGTCACAGTACTTTTTGTAAGGACAAACATATAATATTGTCAAGATTTAATATGTAAATCCCTTTGGTTTT
Source organism: Enteromius viviparus (assembly GCA_032353835.1). Taxonomy (NCBI): domain Eukaryota; kingdom Metazoa; phylum Chordata; class Actinopteri; order Cypriniformes; family Cyprinidae; genus Enteromius; species Enteromius viviparus. The sequence continues at coordinate 4,855,594 of JAUCNO010001758.1, read as the reverse complement.
TGTAATCTTTGATTGATCGAGATGTTCCTCATGCTCCAGAAATAAATTACCAGATCTTATCTCTTTATTTCTTCACTATCTGATGTTTGTGAATTAACTCACAGCTCTTTTAATCTTTATCCAGGTAAAATTTTAACAGCTTAAGAGATTTAACAGGATCAGCTTTTAAGTGAAGTCTGCAAAACAAAACAGCACTTTGAAAGCATCAGCAGTGTTTGACAGCAGTGACAACATGAGAAACCTACACGGCTGTTTATTAGAATTCATTTACAGTAGTTAGCTTTAATTTACTTGCTGTGTAACCGATAAAGTGAAACTCGGCCCTTCAGTGTGTGTAAATGAAACCACCTGTTCTCTGTGGCCATGGTGAACTTTGACCTCCTGGCTCAGTGTTGCACAGACTCTGCGTGTGCGTCTTACACCAGATGAGCTGCATAGTGAAATATGACTCCACAGGACACAATCAATGTGTGTGTGTGCATTAGCATGTGTGGCGTAGTGTTGATTTTCCCTTCCTGATGTTTTGATCTTTCTTTCACAGCTGCACGAGGAAGATTTGATTTGCAAATTGTTTTGTGAAGCTACTGTAAATGAAGAGAGAGGGGAAAGAGAGTGCCTGAGGGGGGTAATGGAATATACTAGATGTGTCCCATTCACTTTTGCTTGCATGAATAAAAGCAGCTCAGACATTCTGCTAAATTTCTTCTTTTGTGTTCCATGGAAGAAAAAAAATGGTACAGGTTTGGAATCAGAGTTAATAAATTATTACAGAATATTTTTATTTCATGGTGAACTAACCCTAACCCTAACTTGGATATCAAAACATTCTCTGACATAAAAATTAAAAAAGGGAGCTCATCCTATCATTAAAAATCTTTTTTTTTTCTTTAAGTTCAAGATTTATATCTCACAATTCAGATTTTTTGTCTCTGAAGTACATGTTTAAATCTCACAATTCTGATACATAATTACCTTTTTTAAAGAACCAGTTGGGACTCTTATTCATGTGAAAGTTGGACACCATGATTGTTCAAGAGCAGGATGATGATTAGACATTCTGAGCTCTTTTTGCATGCACAGACTAAATTCAAATAAAATACTTGCAACAAGAACAAAACATTCAAATAATGTATTTTTTCCACCGGTGTTTCACCCTATATTGAATTATGCATTGAATCGTGTTGTGTTTCAGGTTAACGTAAAGGTAAACTTTCCAGAAAGCATACTGTTTATTTTCTGCCAGGACATTATTTGTTTATCTATGGTTATTGTTACAGTATAAACAAAAATAGTATTTATCTTACAATGTAACTTTTCATTTAACATACTAAAGCTTAATCTTAGGCACTAATATTGATGTATTGCTGTATTTACAATGCTCTGCGATCCAAACTCAGTTATTAATTTATACCTCTGTTGGTAGCAGAATGCATGTTTGCCTTTGTTGCGTATCTAATGACGGCTCTATTCAAAATACATTTAAACAAATTTTATAAATACATTTCTTTTTGTTTATATGTAAATATGTTTCACAGTTGGCCGTTTATATTTCTCTCTTCTCAAACACCTTCCCCATTTATGTTCCTGTTTCAAGGGCATTAATATTGACTTGGTGACAGCTTTCAAGCTTCAGGTGAACTTCAGCTTAACACAAAACCAAGTCCTGTTGATATACTGTTAATGATAAACAGAGAAAACAAACACACACACGTGAGTCCTAACTCTCTTCCAAACTTTTGTTGGAGGTCTCGTGAAACTGACGAATGCAAATGAAACACGGACTAGAAAGTGTTCTCTAACCACACCTGCCTCTCTCTTTTTCTCTCTCTCTCTAGGAAGTGAGTGGTTCATATTCATCTAGTGGAAGAGTAGCAGACAAATATAGCGGTGTAGGAGAAAAAATGTCAAATCAGGAATCAAACTTTGATGGATGTGAGTATCTTTTGGCTTTTTCTAATACAATAATTCCATTTCTTTTCATTTGAAAACCTGATTTTTAAAATCCATGTTTATGTTTGGCTATTTAAAGGCTGATTCAGGGAATTTTAAACTGTACTGTCTGCAACTTCTTCATTTTTTTGTGTGATTTATATGTTTGTGGGAATTCAGTTTATGTGTGCGTGTGTGTGTGTGTGTGTAAAGGCAACATGATTAAAGACTTCACACATTGCTGTCTAGCATGATGACAACTGTGATGACAGACTTCAGCTTTAGTGCTCATGCATGTATGTGTATGTACGTACTTGTGTTTGGATTTCTGCAGCAATCTTGTTTTACGGCACTTATTTAGGTTACTTTGAGTTTTCAGACACAGGATATAGTCTTAAAAGTGCCCCAAACTAGACTTTATAATGCATGAGTGTGCATGTTTTAAATATGCAGTGACAATAGTATGTTAGTGGGAGGCCTTTGTAATTTAATAGGTTTGTTTGACAGGTGAGTTGATTTGTGTATGGTCAGTGTCTGCATGGGTCCCTCTTTCAATCTTTAAAATCGGGCTATCAGCTCGTTTTTTAAATAGACAGTGTTGTTTACGACCGGTCCACACACGTACAAAGACATTTACACGTGCATATCCTGATATATTGTTCATCACTCAAGTGTGCTGCATTCTCTCGGGTGTTGGTGTCTGACATCATATGATGCATGACTTTAATGCTTACCAGGAGAATCAGAGGAAATTTTATATTTGTTATGATTGTATATTTTCTCCTCACTCTCTTTCTCTTCATTTTTTTGCCTTTATTTTTTTCAAGGGCCAAATTATTTATTATGTTTTTATTATTATTATTTAATAAAAACATTATTTAGCATATTAAAGCACACTACATTCATAAATATCCAATTATTTAATTTTATCTAAACAAATATGACTGTTAAAATTAATGCAACATCAAATTAGGGTTATTAAAAATTTCTGATACCAAAAATTTTTTTTATTAAACAATAAAAATGTTGCCTATAATAATAATGTTAATTTAGCTACTTACAACATATAAATAAAACAAATTTAGTTTAATTTGATGAATAAAATAACTAAAGCTGTCACTTCTGGAAGTGCTTTATAATAATTAGAGCTTTGTAGAAGCTGTCACCTCCTCTTTAAATGGAGATGGTTCTGTTGAAAATTGTGTTTATCCTTATTTATCAACCCTTATATTGTTCCAGTTCCGTGTGTTGTTTTTTCCATGGAACACAAAAGGAAAAATTTTAAAGAATTTTCCTGACAACATTTTTCCATTTCTGTTAAGTTTCAAAAACACAATAGGTAGACCATATGACTGGTGCACTACAAGTCTACTAAAGCCTACCAGCTTTGTGAAATTTTAAATGATTTCTATTATTTATTTATAAATCATTATTTATCATCAATCAAATTTTAGTTATCCAAACTATCTAATTGCTTCATAAGGCTTGAAATATAGCTAACGTGTTGTATGGTTCTACACCAAACGTGTTTAATAAACTACCCTTAATCGTTATATAAATTTAAACATGCGAGATGGGCTGGTAGTGCATTTTATTAAAGCCAAGGATGAATGACCCTAAAATCTCTCAGACAGTAGGGTGCCTCTCTCCCCCTCAGTGTGTCTGTCTGTCTCTCTGTGACTTCAGGTTAAGGGCATGTTGAGTAGCTTATCTAAAAAAAGGCCTAGCAGACTGGCAATCTTTTAAAGAGGAGGAGGGTAATGGTAGGGGCCTCTGAAATACAGCCAGCTGTCCCTGCCCTCCATCACTCTGAGGTGAACCAGACAGTAGACTGGAGCTGGTCTCCAAACATACCCTCACACTTTCACACACGGACGCTGGGTGTCCAGAGGGGTCTCCAGGTGGGATCTGGATTGTCCAGGTGACACTATAGTAACGTTGAGGAGCATAGAGGAAACTTCAGATCTCTGTAGGTGAGTGTGATTCAACCGAAGTGGTTTCTGATGTCGAGGACCAGAGAGGAAAATTTCATTTGGAAGATGCATTTTTTATGATATTTATTCATAATATGACAATAATCCTGAGTCTGTTGATTGGAAATGAATAAGTGCATATTTGCAGGTTTAAAGCGCATAAGGCCAGTGGCGAATGTGCACGTGTTCACAAGCGCTCATTAAGATTGCATGAAGAGGACACATGGCATATTGTTACATCATAATGGAGTTGAGCGAATTTAATATTAATGAGTATATTCTATATAAACATAAATTAACCAAAGGCTTTCAGATTTTCTGACCTGTTATACTTGTTGCTTTTTCAGCTACTCTAAAGTGACTCTAATGTGACAGTTCTTAAGTGAGTAACAGCAGCTGGCTATAAAAATAAAAAGTTGTATGGACCATTACATGGACAATGTAAAGAAAAGTGTAAATTGAGATGAGTGATACATGTCTTTTTTTCTAATGTGAATTGTAGTTGCTGTGTGGCAGTGAGTGTCAAATATGTTGCTTCACCCCATGAATGTCTTAGAATAGAGTCCCAAAGACCAGGCTTTCTGAATTTAGCCTGTAAGCTACTGCTACATTCCATAGACTACTAGAGTCTAGAATATTACAGACATGCTGATATAATACACCGTTTACTTGTGCATTCAGCAGATACTAGTTCTGACAAAGTGAACCAAAACCAGAGAAGTAATTTATGAGAATAACCAAAAAGCAATCAGTCTACATGACTTCCTATTTCTGTTAATCATAAGAGAAGAGTCAGAACTGTGGCAGATAATCTTATTAGAGAAGTAGTAATCGGAATGATATAAAAGATTGCCATGGTTTTGCATTTTAGGAAGTTGCTTTTCCTGGTCACCTCACTCTGTCTCTCTCTCTGAAATATGAAACTAACGTGCATTGGTTTAAAATAAGTCTTCTTTAATTGCTCTTGGTGCTGTGGAAATTCACGTCATGGTAATGCGCAATAGCCTAGAAAGCCGCCAACCCCCTGCGGTTCTGGATACTTGGAGGTGTTCTGGAATATTCATCATCTATCTTCCCTGCTGATGTCTTCCTCGATCATGACGAACGAGTGCGTGATCCCTCTGTCTCCACATCCCCTCGTCTCTGTGTTTTAAAAGTGTCAGATCCCCTCAGGTGTAGAGTTTCTGTTCAACAGCTACTAAAGCTTGCTTATTCTGGATCTGAATCATCTATATCCCTCTGCTGGGCTAGTTTTACACTGGCATGCTCTGAATAACTGCTCTGCTAAAATTAACGGTTCAGGGAACATGTCTTGGTCACATGGTGGTACGGTCATGCTTTACTGATGCAAGAAAAGCAGTGTGGGTGTATGACAACACAAAAAGCTGGCTTGAAATTCGTCAGCGAATAGCATTGCAGTACATCTTCCACGGGCTCTTATCTTTAGCAGTGATGCAGCGAATGCAAATATTCAGTCAATGAAGAATTTAAAATGTGCAGCTATTCAAAGAGTTAGCATGCATCTGCCAATAAAGTTTTGATATTTCGTACACAAATCATCTTAATCATAGTTTGTTACAGTAATGTCTTACGTGATTTAATTTAAGATTTAAGTATTTTTTAAGTTATTGTTTTAATATGGTATGTATTGTATGATAGCTATATGTATTGAGTGGATGTTTAAAAAAAGTTTTTCTTTTATATTACAATTTTTTTCTAGATTCCTGAATCTTGCGATTTTGACTTTTTTCTCTAAATTCGGAAAATTCTGTTCTGTTTTTGCCACTGAATGATAAATAAAAAGGTAACTATAATTTTTTTTCTCACAGTTCTGACTTTAACAATTTGCAATTAATATCATGCAATTATAAATTCTGAGAAACTCAGAGCTGCTGTAAAAAAGTCAGAATTGTAAGAAAAAGTTTTAAAAATTAAAGCATTACCTTTTTATTACATAATATAGTATTACAATAGAAAATTACAACAGTATCAATCAGAATTAAACAAAATAATTACATTTCCACTACATTTCTGGCTAATACGCATAAGCTAATAATTATTTTCATGTTATGACTGATAATCCACTAATGGCCAATAAGAGAATAATATACAATGATGTAAAAAAAATTAAATGCTTCTCATATATATTTTAAGTTTATTATATTTAACTCTTAGTATTATAAAAAGTACTTTAAAAGAGTGCTAGTTGACAGATAAATGTATCATTATTGATTATATTAATGCATTAAAAATAAATCTTATATTGTTTATGACAGATGTTGTAAAATGATATTGTGTATCCTCCTCATAACCTCATAAATGACCTTATATGTGTACAACTCTCACCAGAGCTGGTAGAGGTGCTGGCTTGGGTGATCCGACTTTAAAAACTGTGATTGATGAGAACGACGTGCATGCTTTATGACATCATTTCTCATCTTGTCATTGGAGCCATCTATAGACTGAGAGACAAAGAGAGAGTCAGCATTAGCTGTCACAATACATCCTTGTTGTCGGTTTGACTTTGTCTGACTAAATTTACTCTTGAAAATATGACAGGTGATGTGATCTGTAATCTAACATTAGTTTCTCATGAACCAATCACGAGAGCTGAGTCAGGGTGAAGAAATGCATTTATTTATGTTACGGGTTCAGGTTTAATAGGGAATGTCTATGTGTGTATTTTAGCTGCGGGCAGCGCAGGTGTTTCACCATCAAGAGAGGGACACACCGACGGTGAGGCTGATACTGTGCCTCTCAAGCAGAGACTGGCCTTATACCAAGCTGCCGCTACCAAGGAGGAGAGAAGCCCATCTGTGGTATTTACCAGCATGAACGCACACAAATACGCATGAATATATGCTGGCCTACACTCTCATATCATATTACCTGTTGAGAAAAAATATAGGCACAGATTTTCTATTTTCAGTCTTCCACTTCCTATTTAATATTTACAATTCAGAAAAATCCTTTTAACCCACATACTGTAAGCATGCTGTACTTAATGGCTGTGTAATACATAATAGATGCATAAAATACACATTAAATGGGTTTGCACTTTATTGATCCCAAGTGGGAATTTAGATTGTATTAAATAAAGTGAAATGGCAATTACTGGATGAGGTGGAGTATTATTATGCAGTGTCCTAAATTATTTCTGCTTGTATCTTAACCAGCTACAACCATGAGAATATATTTTGTAATAGATTTTTAGTTTTTTACACAGGCTTATCCTATTACAGTTTTTGCCATTTTTATATAACTATATACAGGCTATATTTATTTATATTTATTTTCATTTAATGTTTTAGAAATGGATTGATTTTTTTTGTCTACTTACATGTCTACTATTAGGTTTGAATTTTATTTAGCTTATTTATTTAGCTCTTCAGTATATTTAGATTTAGTCTTTAAATGTAGTTATTTAAATTTAAAAAGAAAAATATTAAAATATTGCCTTGACAAGTAAAATAGGATAATTGTTTATATATATATATATATATATATATATATATTTTTTTTTTTTTCATATAATAAAAATCTTGTCTATTATTGTTTTGATTTATTATCTAATGAAGTATATAATTTATTTTTATTTCCTAATGGATAATTTAACGTATAATTACATTTAAAATTTTCTTACTAGAGTTCCGGTTAGCTCTATTTGTAAACTAACTCTCTGTCCATAAGGTCTGTATAATAAATAATTTAATATTAAAGGATTAACAATGAATACAGATACAACTTATGAAGGTACAATGTATGTTTGTATAGTGTGAAAACTTTGTTTTCAACCTTGTAGCTCCCCCTAGAGGAGAATCATATGTCTGAAATCTATTCATACAGTATGTATATTTATGAATGTGTCTTACCATTTTGTGTTTCAAGGTCATGGACAGCTCTGAGCCGTGCTCTCTGCCAGGCGGACTGGCCAGCGTCAAGAAACAGTTTGAAAGCCAAGAGTTCAGTTCCTCTTCTGCATCCCAAAGCACTGTTACACAATACCACTACCAACAGAGACAGGTAATGCAGATAAATCCACAACAGATCACTAACTCAATTTCCCCCCAAAAAACTAAAATGAGACTTGTGACAAAATACAGACAAATGACAAAAGTACAGTTTGCATTGCAGTGCTACTGATTCCCCTGTTTAGAAGTTTATCATGCACTAAACATGACTAATTTTCATATCTCAAGGCATTGAGCAGAACAACACTGCCGATTATATCAAACTAACAGCAGTGAGTTGAATTTTGTGTATGTTTGTTTAACAAAAGGTATTCTCTGTCTTTTGACAGCAGGTGGTGAGCTCATCGGAGGTGACGGTACAAAGCAGTGTTAAAGAAAGCAGCACCTCAAATGCTCAGGTATACCCATACAAGATGAAAATCCCATAGGTGCAATGCCAAATAAAAATCCTGTAATGATTTACTCACTCTCATGCTGTTCCAAACTCACAGTTTACTAAAAAATGAATTTTGTTGCCAGACATTCTTTTTTTAAGGCATTATTTCGGTGTACTGCTCACTTTTTTCATGTTAGGTTTCTCTGGAGCAGAATGTTCATCAGAGTGTGGCCTCAGGTTTTGGGGATCATTATGATGAGAAAGGTAATGTAGTTTACTACACTTTAATAACAAATTGTAATTTGTAATTGTAATTTTCTCTTTCTTGCTTTTTTTCTTGATCTTTTTTTTTATTACCTGTTAAAGTGATGATAATTGGAGGAGAGAATTTGCCAAAAGTTTCTGCTCAAGCCCTGAAACAGCAGCATGAAAAAAGTATTGAGGAGGCCTCTCCACCCAAACATGTCAAGGTAAAAATTGACACATCCCGAAGAAGCAGTTAAAAAAACAAAACTTAAAATATATGGGTGTTTGTTTAAATTTAGGCACTTTTATGTTCTAGGGGACAGCGGTTAATTTTTATTCTAGTAGAAATTTGTATATTTATTATTTATATGTGTCACGCTGGTTTCACACTGCACACGTAAGCAGTGCATATTTTTTTCGACACCCATGTTAACAAATGAGAGCTTCCACACAGCATGCAGGGGCCGCCAGGCTGCAATAATTTCGGCGCCGAGTCTATTTTTGCTGCGCCGCTGATGCTGAATTAAAGTAAATTAAAGTGCGCTGTTCTTTATCAAAACTGACCCGATTAACATGAAAAGTAACAGATTTTACCATAAAATCGTGTAATTGATGTATTTCGTGTTTCACGCTCACCATATTCTTGGTTCTTTGGAAATTCTTTCCAAATTTTGTCTTGGATTTTAAAGCGTAACCTATTCAATCTAGCATTTGCATGCAAGCCTTCTTTTGCAAGGCAAACTATAATATTTTTTATACAAAATGTGAGATGGGTCAGACCTCTGCTATTTTTTCATACACACATATTGAAAACTTTGCTCAAGTTTATTGTGTAAACTATAATAAGGCAGTCGCATAACAAAGTAAGTTGGCAATTACATAAATCAAAGCACATGGCACACAGTGTTCGGAGAAGAATGCTGGAAATTACGACAGAAATAAGATGCTTCTCTGTAGACTACTACAATACAAGCTGCGGTTCAGCAAACGCTTGCCGGTGTGAAAGCACAATAAGCGCTGTTCCTGCTCTGATTACACGCTGCTTACACGTGCAGTATGAAACCGGCGTCAGACACACCATAGAGTATAGATATTACTGTTTTACCTTTGTCAGAAATCCAGGAGTGAAAATTTATATGAGAATTAAGTATAAGTATTAATATATTTCATATGAATCAAAATGTGAAAATTAAGCTAAAAACTACGTCAAGACATGAAATTTAGCAAAGCCATTTCCCAAAAAATGTAATTTACAGAATTAAACGCAATAAATAATTTGAGATGTGGCGGAATTAATATTCAAGTGTTAAAAAACAGGCCTATATAAAATAACCATCAACAGATCTCTTCTACAATGCATATCTGTTGACAAATTAATAAAAATCTAGTAAGAGTGTAAAAAATATGGACCAAAAGTGCCCATACTTAAAATAACGCCCGTATGTTAATTATACATAAATCAACATAACTATTCCATTCTATTCAAGCATATTTCTTTCTATTGCTCTTTTCTCTGCTTATGCAAAAAAGTAGAAGTAGAAATTAAAATAAGAATATATTATATGCACATAGTTAAGTATTTATAAAAGATTATGCTTGTCTTTTCTTTCTATACCAACAAAGATTGATCTTGATTACAACCAGTTTCCTTGGGCCCCAGTAAACGTTTCTTCAAAGACTACTGCCACAGGTAGCTATGAGACCATGTCTATCACTAAAACAATGCAAGAGGCCTCTACCTCCTCTGTGGCTTCCTCACAATACGAGGCAGTGGACCAGTTTTCACAACCAGTATCTGCCACACAACAGTTTCAAGTGACTTCCCAAGTCCCAGAACGTTGTCCTTCCCCTAAGCTAACAGACACATCTACTTCAGCCAAATATGCTGTCAATAAAGAGCAGTACTCCAAGCAGAGGAACCTCTATGAGCTTAAACGCCTCTACAAGCACATTCACCCAGAAGTGCGTAAAAACCTGGAGCGTGACTTCTTCACTGAGGTGACAGACACAGAGCAAACCTATGTGGACAGTGATGAGGAGGTGAGCACAGACATTCAGCAAGCACGCTATGTTTTTGAAAACAGCGGAAGTACCAGTCCTGGAAAGTGCATAAGTCCAGAGAGAGAGTATATGGAGTGGGATGAGATCCTGAAAGGTGAGGTGCAGTCAATGCGCTGGATGTTTGAGAACAAGCCCCTAGATTCCATCAAAGATGGCACACCAGATGAAGATGAGGGAAAGAACATAGCCCAACAAGAAATCATTGCTGGAAAAGATGTAAAGTATACTACATGGATGTTTGAAACACAGCCCATCGATGCTCTAGGTACAGAAAAAACTGATTCAGCAGAGCACAGTGGAAAACTAGATCTAGCAAGGGGAGACGTTCAGACAGCAACATGGCTGTTTGAGACACAATCGCTGGACACACTCAACAGAATTTACCAAGAGGATGAGCAAGAGGCACAAGTGATGTATAGTAAAGACATTGCTGGGGGTGATGTGAAAACTGCTAGGTATTTGTTTGAAACTCAGCACCTGGACACACTTGGACACACTGAGACTATTGATGAAAGTCATTTCCTGCAGCTGAAATCCCAGCTGGAAGAAGTCAAGGGTGAAGTAAAGAAAACCACCAAGATGTTTGAGACACAACCCATGTGTGTCATTCGCGGTGACTCCGGTGAGATGCTGGAGATTACCAAGGTGCGACGTGAAGAAACCGAGAAAGGTGATGTCAGGACATCCCGCTGGCTCTTTGAAACTCAGCCTCTGGACCTGATCAGCAAAGATCCGAGCAAAGTCAAATTAATTTGTGGGGTCTCCATGGAGGAAAATTATCAGGGTGGGGTAAACAGGGGAAGATGGCTGTTTGAGACAAGGACACTTGATCAAATCAAAGATGAAGAATGGGAAAGCACAAACAATCAGAAGGAGGAGATTTTAGGAGCAGATGTTAGGAGACACTGCATGATCTTTGAAACACAGCCGATGGATGTACTTAAAGATAATACCAATGCAAGACAATTGGAGCAAGAAGACATTATAGGTGGTGATGTTACTTCTGCTAGGCATTTGTTTGAAACAGTGCCGATGGAGAATCTTAAAGAGTTAGCAGAAGTTGGCAAGCTACAAAAGGTGGTAGCTTCAGAAGAAGAGAAAGGTGATGTGAGACACCAGAGGTGGTTGTTTGAAAGCAAACCTCTTGAGCAGATCAGAGAGGAGAAGAAAGAGGTCACACGAACTATTAATCTAGAGGAGCTTGAAAAGGGTGATGTCACAAATTACAAGGAAATATTTGAGACCATGGACTTAAGCAAATGTACAGACACCCAGAAAATACAAGTGGAGGGTGTCACCTGCGGCTCAGTAAAATCCAATAAAGTATTTTTTGAGTCAACACCATTGTATGCTGTACAGGACAGCTCAGGACACTACCATGAAGTTAAAACTGTGCGCAGAGAGGAAGTTGTAAAAGGAGATGTGAGAAGCTGCAAGTGGATGTTTGAAACTCGTCCCATTGATCAGTTTGATGAGAGTATCAATAAGTTCCAGATAATCAAAGGAATATCTAAAGAGGAAATCCAATCTGGTGATGTCAAAACAGCTAAATGGCTGTTCGAAACCCAGCCACTTGATGGCATTAAATACTTCAACTTGGAGGAAGAGGACAACAGGAAAAATGAGAGCATTGAGATCCAAAGGGGTGACGTTAAAACATGCAGATGGTTGTTTGAAACCCAGCCAATGGATGTCTTGTATGAGAGAGTAGAGACAAAGACTGAGGACACCACAGACGTCCAGAAAGGAGATGTTAAAACCTGTACATGGCTTTTTGAGACTCAGACTCTTGACAGCATCAAGGATGAGTCTGAGACAATCCTGAAAACTTGTACAGTAAAACAAGATGATGTAAAAGGTAAGGATGTACGCCTAGTGCGTTTCCTATTTGAGACTGAAAACCTAGAAAACATCACTGACGACGAGGATCACAGTGGCTTTAAGCGAATCACTGAGATTGACATTAATTCTGGAGATGTCTCACGAATGAAATACATCTTTGAGAATCAGTCGTCTGATATCATGACTTCTACATCTGAGGAGACCATGCAGAAACTCAAATGCCATCAGGCAGAGGACATTCAGAAAGGAAATGTGGTAAACTGCACCTGGATGTTTGAAAACCAACCAATTGATTCCTTTAGGGCAAATTCTGAAGAACTCAAGGAGTCACGCACAGTAATAGATATTCAGGGAGGTAATGTTGATAAAGGTCGCTTCATTTTTGAGACATATTCTTTAGATAAGATTCAGGAGGAGGCATCTGACACTGAAATCAGCAAACTGCAAAGCATCATGCACAAGGAGATTGAGAAAGGGGATGTAAAAAACTACACCATGATGTTTGAGACTCAACCACTGTATGCTATCAGGGACAAAGAAGGACACTATCATGAGGTTACTACAGTCACAAAAGAAGAGGTTCTGCGAGGAGATGTGGTTGGGGCGAGATGGTTATTTGAGACAAAGCCCCTAGACTCAATTAGAAACACAGATGAGGTTTATGTCATTAAAGCTGTTACCGAAGAAGACATCCAAAAAGGAGATGTAAGCACAGCCAGGTGGAGGTTTGAAACCCAGCCTCTAGATGAGATTGCAGAGGATTTGAAAGTTGCTGTTAAAACAGTAGCAGACATCCAAGGAGGGGATGTAAAAACAAACAAACAGCGTTTTGAAATGGATGACCTATCAAAGAAATATGTGAAAACCGTAAGTGTCAGTGAGATTCAGAGAGGTGACGTGAGAAGCTCCACATGGATGTTTGAAACACGTACTATTGATAAGATCCGGGGTGAAGGTTCGGAGTATGACGAGATGGAGAAGGTGACACGCGAAGAAGTGGTAAAAGGTGATGTCAAGCAATCTGTGTGGCTCTTTGAAAAGGAACCACTTGATCGCATCAAGGAAGTTGATGAAACGGATACTGTAATTTCTCGTGAAGAAATCCCAAAAGCTGACGTGAAGACAACAACATGGTTGTTTGAAACCACTCCCCTCACAGAGTTCAATGAGAGCAGTGTGGAGAGAAAAGAGATTGTTGGGAAGAGCATCAGGGGCACCCTAGAAGAGCTGTATACTCAGAAAATGGTTGAATCACAAGGTATTCTTATCGAGGCAGATGAGATTGGAGACGTCAGAATGGCTAAATACAAACTTCTAAACCAGGACACTCCAGAGATTCAGAGAGAAGAGGTAATACATGGAGACCTGAACAATATTATGATGAACCTGCTTAACAGACGTGAGAAAACAGAAAGTGCAATCACTATAGACATGGAGGAAAGAGGAAATATTAACTCCACCGTACAACGGCTCTTTAATCAGAATAAGAGTGATAATGTTGAGAAAGAGCAAATTATCAGAGGAGACATTCAAGAAGCAATTAATAACTTGCTCAAGCAAGAAGGATCTTCTAAACGTGGCATTTTGATTCAAGAAGATGAAAAAGGAGATGTGAAAATGACCATATACTCACTCCTCAATAAAGAAAGTGAGAGCAATGTTGAGAAAGAGGATGTAGTTAGTGGAAATATTCGTGGAACACTGCACAGGCTGATGGGTAGTGCTGACGCAAAGGACCCATCCTCTAAGATAACCGTGGGAGAGGCAGAGAGAGGAAATGTCAGTTTTTATTCTACGTGTATAGAGTCTGGGGCACTGGACTACCTCAGGCAACTTCAGTTGGGGACTGATGACATTGTTGAAGGAAAAGTTAAAGAAATGATTATTGGAGGTGATGTAGAGCAGACAAAACAGATTTTAAGAAAGAGCCAGCAAATAATAGGACGAACTGTAGCTGAAGATGATATCGTGCCTGGTGATGTAATAAACACAGTTCAGGTGTTTATGATGGAACCTGCAGTATCCCTGCATAACATGCAAAAAGTGGAGATAGTAAAGGGAGATTTGAGAGGAGCTCTTGACTCTCTGACACAAGCTGTAAACCAAAGTGTTGTCATAGAAAAAGAAGAAGTAGTCAAAGGAGATATCTGCACAACACTTAGGTCTCTTGAGGAGGCTCAAAACCAACAGAAAGAAATAGAAAAGCCAGAGATTGTCCCTGGTGACATCAGGGGTGCATTAGAATCTCTTGAAAAATCATCATCTGTAAAGACTGAGGTAATTTTTGAAGACGTGGTCCCAGGGGATATTAGAGGTACCTTGAAATCCCTGGAGCAGGCAAAGCAGGCGGTGAAAGAGGTTGAGAAGGAGGAGATTGTTAAAGGTGACATTCAGACTGCTCTCCTTAGCCTTCAAGAGGCTTCAACTGAAAAGAGGGTGTACCAGTACCAAGTTAGTGAACAGGGTGATGTGAAAGGTACAATTCAGCTCTTACTGGAGCCAACCTCTTCCCCATGTATGCAGAGGAGGCCAAGCACAGAGGGAGACATAAAATCTTCCATTAAATCACTTTATGAGCAGGAGCAAATGCAAATTGAGAAAGAGGAGGTGATTAAGGGAGATGTTCAGGGCACCATTAAATCCCTGATGAAGAAGAAAGAGCAATCAGTGCACAAATCAAAAATGAATCCTCACAAGAAAACTAGAGTTCCCATTAAGAATCCAGTTCCCCCTCAACAAGCAGCCTGTGAATGCCCTACTGGACCTAAAACGGAGGAAAAACCAACAAATCCACCTCCAGTGAGAAACATGCAGCAGAGCAGCACGCAAAAGACATCTGAGATCAAATCTCAGGAAAATCAGACTTCTTCTGAGGATTATCGTTCTACTACTAAACAGATGACAACAGCTGTTCATGCACAAGAGTCCTCTCAGAG
Source organism: Enteromius viviparus (assembly GCA_032353835.1). Taxonomy (NCBI): domain Eukaryota; kingdom Metazoa; phylum Chordata; class Actinopteri; order Cypriniformes; family Cyprinidae; genus Enteromius; species Enteromius viviparus. The sequence goes on along the minus strand of JAUCNO010001758.1, from coordinate 4,840,260 downwards.
CTCTCAAAAGGTAAATGTTAAGGAGCAACATATAAAACAAAAACACAGCACTCCTAGTCCAGTGCTAATAAAAAAGAAGAATTTTGGAGGTCAGATGAGTGAAAAGAAATCTGAAATTGCTGCTGTGTCTTCAGCAACGAGTTCATCAATAGAGGCATCACAAACTAATATTAGTATGAAACAAACCGAGGAGACAAAGACAGTCACAAAGGTTCAGACGACTGTGACCACAGAACAAACCAGTGTAACCCAGAAGCAGAACATTAAGAATTTAAAATCTGAAAAAAATGTTACGACTATGAACCGCAATCTCAGTCCCAAAGGAATGATTAAAAAAGTGAAACCACAGCCAGAAATTCACTTTCCACCACCCCCAGGTTCTCCTCCACCTCCTTCTGAATCAGAGCTCTCTTTGCCTCCTCCTCCCTCACCAGTGGCAGAAGGTGATGTCCAGCCAGCCCTCTTACCACGCCCACCTCTAGTCATGAGACAGGACAGTGACTTTCCTCCTCCACCACCTCCACCCCCTGTAATGGAGTCGGAAACTGAATTTTTTCCACCACCTCCTCCACCCCAAGACCTTCTCCCTCCTCCTCCATCTCAGCAGGAGCTCAGCTCTGTTGCCCAACCTGAAAAGCCAAAAGGCCGGACTTTATTTAAGGTGCCAAAACCTGAGCCTCCCAAGCAACCACAGCCCAAAACATTTAAATGGCAGAAAAAACAACCTGCACCTACTCCACCGTCTCCACCTCCTCCACCAGTGTCAGAGCAGAGTGGTACAGTTGTATCGAACTTAACCACAGTTACCAAAACTACAGAGAATGTCACCAAACAAAAGGAACTGGTTAAAACAGTTGAACCTTCAATTCCACATATTGCCAAAGTTTCATCAGCAATACCTGTGCTACAACCAGCACCTGAAGAACCACCACGCCCTAAAAAGGTATTTGCACCAGTGAAGCTCCCACCTCCCCCCGACCCTTCTTCTCAAAAAGCAAGACCTGCAAGTAAATTTAAAACACCACTCATGCTTGCAGAAGAAAGATATCGCAAACAAAGAGAGGAGACGGAAAAGAACAAGGAAGAAACTACTCCCACCTCACCCCCACCTACTAAACCATTTAATGTCAGTGAAATTAATGCTACAGCAGAGTCAAGCATGCAGAAATCTGAACAGCCTCAAATGACTTTTCAGAAACAGCAAGAAACACCTAAAGAATCAGATGCTAAACAGAAGCCAGCCACAGCAGAAAATCGTGTTCCTCCAAAAAGTCCACAGACTCCACCAAAGCAAAAGCCACCTGCAAATTTTCAGATAAGCAAACCTTCATTTCCAAAAGTCAGTAAGAAAACTACCACAGAATCCTCTAGCACAATATTAGATAAAAAGCAGGCATCTACCACTGCTGCCTTAGAAATAAAAAGTCATCCAGCCCCTGCAGTTCATGCACTCTCTGTTGCACAGCAAGTTGAGAGTACAAAAGCTGACTCTGTAAAACAAGAGAGCATCCAGGCCACAAAAAACATTCAAAGTCAGATCACTGCAGAAGAGGTCAAGAGTTTAGAGACTTGTTTGGCTCAAGAAGTCAAGAAGGTACCTTCTACAAAGATTCCAAAAGTGACCCCTGGCTTTAAGGTGAAAACATTGAAGGTGCCTAAGGTAGAGAAGCCAGACACAGTTCAAACAATCGGCGCAGAGCAAACAGTCATAGAAACAGGAGAAAATGATGTCTCTCAAGTGTCCATGAGTCAGGATGGCCTCCAAAAATCCACCAGTGCTGAAGTGAAAATTGAGAAAAAGGAGGAAATGAGACAAACCAAGCAAGACACCAAAATGGAGGTCCAGTTGAAGAAGCAAAGACAAACAACATTTAAGCAGCCACCACCTGTGGCACCACGACCATCAGTTGAGATACACCAGATACAACCAGCATTATCAACAGAGATACATCAAGGACAAGGGCAGACATCTGTCATTCAATCACATCAAGCAGTGAGAGAGGAACACATCCAGATTCGTGAAGAGAGGATGGTCACTCAGAGCACAGTTCAACAACATAGCTCTCAACAAAAAAGCAAATTTCAGATCAAGAAACAGGTAAAGCCTCCACTGCGGCCTCCAAGCAGAGAGGAGGTTATAAAACAGTCAATGCAGAAAGACGAGCAAAACAAAACAGAGATTACAAAAACAGCAGAATCTGAAATAAGTGCATCAATGACAACTGAAAGTTCTTCTGCACACAAATGTGAGGAAATTAAAAAATTGTTGTGTTATATCAAAGAGTTTGAAGGAGCTCCTGCAAAACTAAACCCAAAGTCCTTACAAACAATGCTGAGTATCATTCCTGATTGGCTGGTTGGCTCTGAAGAGAAGGCTGATTTGAGTCATACTCAGTACAACAAGCAAAAAATGAGAGAAGTCATAATCTACGTGCAGAACCTTGCTCTGGCTAAACTACATTTTTTAGAGGGAAATTTTTCAGCTTCGGAGACAACAAAAAGTGAGTCATCACAGGAAAAAAAAATTGTTGGTGGAGCCACACAGAAAATATCTAAGATTACTATTGGTTCAGCAAAAATAGAGACTCAGAGCAAAGTAGTGGAGGAAAAGAAGACAGAGTGCCTGAGTGAATCAAAGATATCAGAGCTCAAAATGCCACCTGAGCTAAGAATGCGGACACCATCACCTACGTTCATCTGTATTGAGTCCGCCAAGAGGACAGACTCTCCATTGCGAGTTACTCCTTCACCTCCTCCCTCTTACAGGCCAGGCACCACACCAACACCTCCACCCCGATGGTCTGAAACACCAACACGCCTAAACCAATCCACACCCTCCCCTACAATGAGTCGCTCTGAGAAGCTAGCTAAGCTAAGAGATACCACAGCCAAACTCTCGCAAGGCATGACTCCACCACCCATGCCTTTGCCAGAGTACATGATAAAGGCTCAAACAGATTTGGAAGGGTCTCGCTCATCCAGCTGTTCAGAGATTACCTTTGAAACTCACATGATGGAATCATCCTTGACAGATGTCACAGATATCCATGGAGACTCCATGATGACCGTAAAAGACAAGCGTGAGTTTTTTGAAGAGGCTCAGAAAGCAGAGGTCGGTCGTACGTATGTACGCAGAGACCCTATTGACATCCCAGAGCGTCTTGGACCAGATACAGAAGATAATGAGCAAGAGATCCCGAAATCAATCGATGTCCATGAAAGAATGTTAGAGGACTTGCCCAGGGTTGACCTGACCAGGCTTGTTAACAAATTTGAGTCTCCCCAGCCTAAAGTTTATGTCCGGAAGGATCCAATTGTGATTAATGAAAGACTTGGAAGTGACACAGAAGATACTGAATCTGAGAAGAAGTCATCTGTGGTGGAGGACATACCAAGCTTTGATATTAAAGCCCTAAAGAATGTCTTTGAAATGGGCGATGAAGCCCACCAGTATCTAAGGGAAGAGAGAAAGAATCTTGAGAAACAAGAGGAAGCACCTGAAGGATTCTCTGAAACTAAATCTGTAACTGAACACTTCTCCACTGTAGATGAGTTTGGAAACACCGTAACAGGCTCAAAGACTGAATCAACCTCCCACTCTCAGAATTTGACAATCCGTGGTGATCCACCAACTTACGCAGATGTAGTAAGAGGTAATGTTACTGTCCTGGATGTTCCACCAGAGGACTCTGCAGAAGAGTTACTAAAGAGCTTCCAGCAGACATGGGCAGAGAGTGAAAATGTCTTCAAAAACCTGGGCTTCACTGTGTCTGAGCAGCACAGATCACAGACTGTTTCACACCAGCACCAAACTGTGGTCACCGGTAAATCTATGTGACAAGCATGGAAAGGTTAACAAGAGTGCTGAGTGATGACTAAAAAAGTCACGGTGTGCATTTGCATTTGACAAATAGTGATGCTTAAGGCATTCCTGTCTACTTTTATTTTGATATTTTAGTTTGTGTTCATAATTGAGTGCTGCTAAACTAGATAGTCAAAGTGGATATGATTATTATTTTTTAGTATTAATGGAATATTTGCATTTTTGTAGTATTTCCCATTATATGCAATGAGATTGTGCTGATGTCCTGATGTAATGTTTGCATTTGTCTTGCACTTCCCTAAACGCATGTAGTGTTTAAATGTTTACATTCTAACTACTATACTAACGGCTTTTTGTTACTTTTTAATATCTTTTAACTTAATCTACTCGTAAAAGTATTATGAAACTGTCTGGTGTCTGTCCATGTGAGTCTGCGTATGAATGTCTGCTAACAGATTTAAAAGCATTTTCTGATGCTAGTCTCTCTCTGACAGAAAACACGGGTGCCAGAGTCCGAACTGTGTCGGGTATGTCGGAAGAGGGTGTATCCCATGGAGTCGCTCATAGCAGACAAGCAAAACTTCCATAAAAGCTGTTTTAGGTGTGCCCACTGTTGCAGCCAGCTAAGGTAGAGGCTTCTTTGTATAATAATCCTGGATGTTTTCAACATTTTAATCTGTTACAGTGTAGAATAAGATGGAAAAAGTTGATATGCAACATAATTCCATGCAGGTTTATTTGATTATTTGGGTGTTATGAGTATTTGAGCTGTTCTTGTTTTAATGACAGAATACACTATACAACCATCTAGTTTATATACGACTTTTTGCATACAGTTAATAGCTTATATCATATTTGTGCTTCTCTCTCTACTTCAGTCTTGGAAATTATGCTTCTCTCCATGGGCGAATGTACTGCAAGCCACACTACAAACAACTTTTCAAGTCTAAAGGCAACTATGATGAAGGGTTTGGAGAAAGGCCCCACAAAGAACTTTGGAGTACGAAGAATCAGAGTAACTCATCAGAAACAGATAACATGAAAAACAACCCTTCTGTTAATTTTAATGTCAAAGTAACACACAGCCCACAAGAAAATGACCCTAACACCACAGAGAGGATGAATGATGACATTAAGAAGCCAGCATATAAAATGGCAGTTGTGTGGCCACCCCTCAGCGATTCTCCAAAAAAGTCATTTAATTTGGAGGATGAAATAAAGGTAGTCAAACCTGTCTGGCCCCCTCAAGTTGAATCAGAACTCTCGGGTAAAGAGAATAATGAATCAGCAGTAAATAAGAGGCAAACCGCAATTACTAGTGGAAACTCTGAAGAAAATGTCCCTAAAGAAAATGGTGGAGGTCTTATGTCACCCATGAATATGCCAGAAATATCGTCTACAGATGATAAAATAACTCAAGAGACAGAAGAGCCAACACCAAAACCTGAAACTGCTGAGGGAGGAGAGGATGCCAGTGAAACGGCCAAAGCCACTGAGCCCTCCAACGAAAGCCAGCAGACCACAGAGCAGAAAAATAATGAGACAACTCAAGGAACTGAGACAAAAAAGGAAAGTGAGATGAATGGTCAAAAAGTTGAGGAGTTGGAGAATGGATTCGCAGAAGGATCTAAGAATGAAAAAGAAAGGGACAATGTAAATAGCACAAGTGACAATGGTAGTAAGGAAAGTGAAAAGAAAGTGCAAAGTGAAGTAAATGAGGGACCAGAGGTAAAAGTGACAGTGATAGATGATGAAATATCAAAAGGCCAAACAGCCAATGGCAATGCAAACAACAATAATAATAACAATAGTAACCTAATAATGGACAAAAAGGCCAGTTTGGAAGAAATTGATGAAATTAAAGAAGAACCAGGGCTGCTGGACTTCTCCTCAGGGCCACTTCCTGCTCAGGAACCATTTAAAGAAGAGATCAACAGTGAGATGAGGGCTTCTGACATATTCCAACAGTTCCAAGATGACAACTCTTTCTCATCACGTGCCAAATACTCACACGACATAAAAGAGGCAGTACAAGAACAGCCCAAAACCAAAACATTGGTTTGCACTGAGACAGATGACAACCCAAAGTTTAGTGCCTCACATTTCTTAGATGACATATTTGCAGGTTTCGATAACAGTTCTAGTTTGTTTGAATTTAAGGATGACATTCGTAGCAAGGAATCAGCTTCATCTCAGCTGGATGACCTTCTGGATTTTGGAATAGAATCAAAAGGGGAGTCGAGCCAACACGCTGAAGCGGAAATGAGGAAGAATCCGCTCGATAAAAATGACACCAAAGATGCTGGGCTGCTGAGTGAAGCCAGCAGCCTCTGGCAGGACGAAAATGACTTCTTGTCTGTAGAGGATCAAATTAAACAGAACCGATATTATGATGATGACTGATGAAAAAGCAATAATTAACACTGTTTAATCTGCCATACACTCATTTATACACAATCAAAGCTTCTGTAAACATCTTTTAAAACAGTATCAAAGCTCTGTTCATGGAGAGATTAATGTTAGCATGCTTGTATTGAATTTTATACTCAGCTCGCAGCAGACAGCACATTTAAACACAATATGAATCTTTAAAAAAAACTTTATTTAAAGCACCTGGTGTGCAAGATAAATTGGGGAAATATGATAATAGTGTTTTTTTGTTTGTTTTATTTTTGCTGTAAACATTAAATTCAGAATTCATGTGTCTTTGCCTGTGTCTGTTTTCCATGCCTGCAAGTTTGCAGATACTCTTCTACTTTCTTTCTCTAGAACATTCATAAGGGATTATTTCTGCTTTTGTTTGATAGAATTCCCGACAGACTGTCTGTCTTAAGGCGGTTAGAATGAATTGTTTCTATTATACTGCTACTGCACTGACAATAAATAAAAATATGCTTCTGGAATTATCAGTATTAGCCTATCTTTTGTGTTTCATCAGCATTCTGTATTTTCATTATGAAAAACATGATCCATGCATAGCCAAAAAGCAGAAGTTAATTTGTAAATGAGTTGAAAAACCTACCTAATTCAGTAGTCAATAGAATTAAATGCTGTTAAGATAACACTTTATAATAAGTTACTGTTCTGTAAGCTTTGAGTGGTATAAAGTATTTGAGTAAATGTAATTAGTTATTTTACTTAATAAGTTGCTTTTTGGCTATTATTTATTTTACTGGGTATCAAAGACACTAGCCACTTTACTCTCTTTTTTACTACATTTCTGAATAAGTACTTCAATACATTTTTAATTAGCAATGCAATTAAAGTAGTTCCCATTTATGTTTTAGAAACGGCAACAAATTCAATTCAGAATCAAAGCAAACATCACCAACCGACAATAAATACATAAAATAATAATATTAATAAAATAATTTACAATTACATTATTGTGTGTATTATTAACTACTATCGACACGAGTCGACTATGTTGACCTAACCACTTTGTACGCTAAAATAATATTTACCTTGAAGTTAGCATATAGTTTAATCCATAGTAGGTATTTTTAGGAGGCAGGTTAGATCCTCTCTTTGTATATTGCAAAAACATCGTGCTAACGTTACCTGTCTGAAAAAATGGCGAGCTGCTGGCTGCTAACGTAGAATTAGTCATTATGATTTTTAAAGGTACCATTATTTTACAAACTACAGTAAAATACTGTTAGTAAATAAAGTTGTAAACTAAAGTTGTTAAACATAGGCTACATTATACATTTTCCTACGATAAATATATTTATTTGATATCTATGTGGGGTATTTTACAGTGAAACTAATTCAGTTATCAACCTTGCCCTGCCAAAAGCAGCCGTAATCTTGAGCTGTGCTCTGTAGAGAGGTTGCAGTATGAAGTGGAGACTGGAGAGTGTAGGTTGGTGAAGTGAGCTGTAGGGTTGGTTAGCACTGATTCGCCTTCTGCGGGCGGGCTTCTGATTGGACAGCGCTCTATAACCCCGCCGCAGCGCACCACCTCGCAACCATTCGACCGCTTGTTCAATACACCGTGCATTCGCATTGTGCTCTGAAGAAAACTGCCTGGATTTCACGAATGCAGAAAATCTGACTGAAAAGGTAGGTTCGCGATGCGCTGCCTCGTTGTGGAGCACCTAGTGTGTCGAGCATCTGGGTTTGTAAAGCGTCATATTCTTTAAAGGTGACAGGAACAGCGCTACAAAGAGTCATGTGATGTTGTGTTCGGATTTTGGGGTAAAAGGAGCGATGCACAAAGCATTCTTTGCGTAGATTTTAGATCTATTAACTGGAGACCAGCATTTCATTTGTAAATGTTGTAAAACGTCAACGCTGTGATATAATATAGCATATACATTTTTATAATATAAAATTAAACTATGGCAATTGTAACATTTGTTCTATAAAAACGCAGCTTTTATGTAAATCATTGACATTCAATTCAAGAGACTGGTACACTGTAGCTATTCATTAGTTACAAGTACTAATGAATTAAATTCTAGCCTAAATACTGTCCCTATAGCGAGTGTCTATTCAATTGTCACTAGTAACAACTGGCAATATCAGCTATACTTCTTCTACAATCTATTCAAGTTACCCTATTAGTATGTCAGTATATAGTAGTCAGTTAATATTACTACTTAATCTTTAGTTAGGCTGGTTCTTTTTTAACTTGTTAAATGGTAATGGTTTAAATGGATTGTTCACCCAAAATCTGAAAGTCTGTCAATATTTATTTACTCTAATGTAATTCCAAATTTATATCACATCCAAATTTGTCAGCTCTTTTGGCAAGTATATTGTGAAAACAGTTCCCACCCCTGATTGGTGGCCATTTTTATGCTGTGCTAAGTTTTTTTGATTGATGCTAAGTACCTGATTTTGAGCGTTTTGATATGCTCTGCTATGCATCATGTTTTCCTGTTTGAAACTCTTATGGATCTGACCTCTGTCAGTCTGTTACTTTTTGTTTATGGAGAGAGATTTTTTTTTTCATGGCCCCTACCTAATACTGTCAGCTCTATTTTTTGGATGGTTGACATGCTTTTGATTATGTTCTTTTGGGAATTCTGCTGATCTAGCAATCACACCCTCCTCTATAATTACGAAACTTTTGTGGATACTTATACATTGTACTGTAGCTATTTTAAGTGTGTAAATGACTTTTCCATTAAATAGTTATGACCCTTAATAGCATTTGGTCTTCATCCTGATGCCCTGATAATGTACGTCTGTTGCAGCTCCTAAGACCCTGTATGATTGCACATCTATAACACAACCTCATTATTGAGATTAACTTCATGTTGTTCTGAGAAATGAGTTTACCACAGCACTGGTAATATAATGTCATTGTATTAGTGTGTTTGTGTGTGTGTGTGTGTGTGTGTGATTTCTGTGTAAGTAGAGCAGCTTCTCTCAGAGCTGAGGGAGATAAAACCCACTTGCATACCAATCACATTTTCTTGTTTAAGCATCTCTTATGCACATAAATATTTAAATAGTGGAGAGTGTCTTATTTCTGAAGTGCAGTTGAAACAGTTGTGTTTTATATTAAAGCAGTTATTAGACAGAACCCAGCAGACTACCACAAATGTAAAATGCATAAATCAGTATTGAAACATAATGAAACCTGACCATGAAACGTTTTTTCATTGCTTATCGCTGATTTTAATTGTAAAAGATTTGATTTTTGCACACAACACTTTTGAAGCAGTCTTTACATAGCAGTTTATTAGGGGCATCTAAGTTCAGGGGGGACTGTATGTAAGTTATGGTGTAGAACAAAAAGTCTCATATGCTAACCACAAACCTGATTTAATTTGTACTGTAAATGGACAACAGCCACTTTAAAATCCCACTGGAAATTCCTGTGGGAATCTATGGCACATTAGCCTTCCAGGTTTGGCCTACAAATTAATGGCATGACTGTATAGCTCTACTACAATTAAACATCCTGTGGCATGTGGCCAAATCAATTCAAATTCCAACTCATCAACAGAAATGAATAATCCTGGAAAGAACATCTTATCGATTTGAAACAGCAGCATATTTTAAAGGGATTTATAGTTTTAGAGTGTCATTTCTATAGTTATGTAATATATATATATATATACATTCCAGTGCTAGGAAAGATCATTTATGCACACACTGCCCCAAGATTTATCATTATCAAGACAAGCAGTGCCAGCCATCTGTTTATTGATCAGTAAATCACAGAAAGCCTTACGTTAGCAAACGCAATTATACACATGACAAATATGCAGCCACTGAACCGAGAAATATGGTTTACACTCTGGCAGACATTATTTACTTTTATTCATTACAGATTGAGTCACAAACAGAAAAGAAAGCTAGACAACATTGACTATGATTGAGTTGTTTTAAAGTTAACTTTAAAGTTAAATTTAAATTGCAAATTTTCATTTTTTTAGATCAACCTGTAAGATAAGATATAAAGTATATTTACTGGAAAACAAAACCGAGGTACTGATGAAAACATTTTTGCAGTGCATTTACTACAACTGAATTAAGTTATAGTGGCAGTAATGGTCAGTGAAAGCACCATGATAGTATTTCCACACGCCATGTTTCTCTCTCTGATTGACTGAATCCGTTGTGAATCAAATTAAACTACATCTGCCAGAGCCTAAAACATCATCCCCCTCCATCAGTAGTCAGCTGCCTGTCCTGTGATTTGAAGTATCTGAATGCCAGTGTCCAGTTGGTATAGTTAGTATTAGACTGTTACAGTATCTCACAAAAGTGAGTACACCCCTCACATTTTTGTAAATATTTTATTATATCTTTTCACAGGACGACGCTAAAGATATGAAACTCTGATAGAATGTAAAGTAATCAGTGTACAGCTTGTATAATGGTGTAAAGTTGATGTCC
>JAUCNO010001758.1:4790571-4805737 GCA_032353835.1 Enteromius viviparus | reverse complement strand
ACAGACAGATTGTTATTTGTAGTAAAGCAACTCAAACGCAATAATTAATACAAACTTGCTTTTAAAATACATTTATTGTGAAGACTTCAGAAGATTTTTTTTCTGAATTAAACCTCCTGTTCAAATTGTTATGAATGAAACTAACCTCTTGTTCCTTGGTTCCATCTTTACTATTTGGTGAGAAAGGACACACGCACGGATCCGGCCCGCAGCGGCACAGAGGTTTGCAGTCTTCCATGCAGAGCTGCTCCCCACTGACTGGCCCTTTAACAGGCGCCTTTGAGATAAACATGGCAAGATTACCGAAAGGACGGAGGTTACTCATTATAGCGGTGTCCCAGACCGTGCTCTAGAGTTTAGATTACCGTTCCCTAAACAACAATCGAAAATAAAAAAAGTTCTGGTTCGTAGCATATCGCTGAAGGTGAGGTAAAGGACTGTCCCGAGGCGCGAGGGTCCGCGCGCATTTAAACCTCCTCAGGTTTTGCGCTCCGCGTGTCATCGCTCATCTGCCTGCCGCTGTGGATTTTGCACTCGCCACCGCCGGGCAAACTTTTTCGCGTCACATTTTCTGTCAATGATTAAACTGAATGATGTTACCGAGCGCAAAACTAAAACAAATACAGGCTATAAATCAGTTCCGAGCAAACCATTCCGGATATGTGATTCTTTTTTGAGTTTCCAGTGTTATTTCATCTCAGTCAGACTTCGAGAAAAACATGAACTTTAGGGCCTCCCAATGGGACAAACGAGGACAACCACTTGAAACTAAACAGACCGATCACAATCTAAAAATTCTCTAGATGTAGGATCATGAAAAGTAAACTTTCTTTCTTTCTTTCCCAACAAATCCCCTGTGGCACAACCCAGCTTTGATGTATAGGAGTAATAGTGATAATGTGTATCAATAGGCCTATTATAATAGTTTTGAAATAGGATGTATTCAGACAAATTTGGACACTTTCTTACCTTTAAAATAACAGCAAATAATGTTGTAATACCTGAATTAACTTCATTTTATATTATATTATATTATATTATATTATATTATATTACATTACATAGCCTATTATATTGGCTTAAGTATAGCCTATAGCCTACCAAATAAAATTACTAAATTTATTCAAGTACAAACATATTTCACAAATAAATTTGCATTGTGATTAAATAGGGTGTGTTAAATAGTATACTAGCTATTATTCCCAACAAATCTATTAAGTACAAATTATAAGAAAAAATTAGATGGACATGTATTTTGCAAGTCTTTCATTTGCCAACCAATATTTTTAGACTTTTGTCTTGGCTTTTCTAACAACAAAACTGTCTTTATACCCCAAATTCTATTCATTCACTATGGTGAATTATGATTTTCACAATTACGGTAACAAAACATTCATCATAATAATTTATTATTCAAAACAAATGTACTAATAGGATGGATTTTCATTTATTACATGAATCTGCTAAATCCTAAATTTGTTAACCCTTAGATCACCTCAGAATTATCCTTTAGACGTAATGCATGTGTTTTGAAAGTTGCTGTTGTTGCATTTAATAAAAAAACAAAATCAAGCTGCAATGCTATTGGCAACGAATTAATAGTGAGCAGTACAACACTTTAATGTTGAGTAGTAGAATAACAAAGCACCAACCAGCAGCGAACAAGTCAAAACCATATTACACGACACAGGTGTAGTATTTATGTGTTCCACTAGGGCGCACGCGTGCTGAGCATTAACTACTAACAGAGGTGTTAAGACCTACATCATGGTTATTTACAGAATTTATAAGATAAATAAAAAAACGTAAATCATTAACTTCTTTCATTATTCAATAAGTTAATCAAGTTCTTTAGGGCTGCTATGTGAAACAAAATCGCCACACGTTAGTCAGTATGGTTGTGTACAATGTAGGCTATTAAATACAATGGTATTATAATCTGATACCATGGTGATTAACACAACACCACTGCACTAGAAATGCATCTAGAAATTCAGTAGTTTGACCAATCTTTGATGAATCTTACCTTATCCATCAGAAGGATCTTCATATAGAGGGACGTTCCTGTTGCTTATTTCCCAATAGTCTGTTCTCTCACATCACAGTCACATGACAGTCATGAACTTTCAATTTTCTTTAATTATCAATGACATCAGCTTCTCCAGAAAACAAAACGCAACCTTCAAATGCAGCAGTTACATTCTATGGAAAATAATATAATTATGCAGTCATTAAAAAAAATTTTAAGCATCCGAGTTAAGTCCCTCACCCCTATAACCGCCTTGCTAAGTCTTCAAAAATCTGCTGAGAACAAAACTTTTTGCATGACTGGCAAGACTAAAACTCAATAAGTGTTTGGACACTTTCATTTAACACTTCTCAGTGTCCTAAGTTGGTCTGTTAATGGCCACCCATGTCTGCGTTTGTTTGGCGTGTAATGATTCAGAGTGAGTTGTTTGCGAGTTCTTTTGCCAAGTCCCATCCATTTGAACAGACCATCCATCTGAGACGAGGAGGAGGAGCAACAAAATCCTTGTAAGGTTTATTTAATTTACCCACATATCATACACAGGTATTTACAATACATTTTATAATGTTAATAAATTAATGAACGTGAAACTATTTCTCTCCAGGCACAAGATAAATAATAACTTTTGAAAAACTTTTAAAAGGGTAATCTTCTGTCATCATTTAATCACCATACATTAGGGCTGCACAATTAATTGATTTTCTAATCAAATAAAATTACAGATCGTTAAAATTTAATCTAATGAATAATTTAAAGTCCATTTATGATATTCTGCATGCTTAATATGTTTTTTTAATCTTTTTTAACTTATTTTTGTTTGTAGTATTACATTATAATACCATTATAGTTTAGGCTTTTTTAAAAAGAATAAACCAATCCAATGTACTATAGATAAGCTACTACTATTGAAAAGGGTTTATAGTGTTTTCAGCTTGTTTATGTACACACTGTAAAACCGAATAATTCACCTTACTTAGATATAGTTAGTAAGATGTACTTAGTTGTTATACTCACTAGATTTTACCAAGTTAGAGCAACTTTCAAGGCAAATAAGACAATTTACTTACTTGCTTTGAGTGACCTTACTTAAAATATTCAAGTAGCCACAAAGAAACCAATGACACTAATGAAGCAGTGAGAGGCAGCAGTGCGCTAATTAGTTGCTAATGAGCAATATAACAACAGAAGAAAAATGTCCCCATGTCTGTTATATTTCACTAGCTGAATTCACACGTTTAAAGAATTTATCTTCAATGTTGCATTTTCAATATTACTTAACATCACATATGCCACACAAGAGTTTCCTAAAATGTTTTATTTATTTTTTATTGTTTTACTTACCATTATAGTGATTAGCGTTCCCTTGGATTGGACACTTAGAACTTTTTCTACATCTTTATAATTTTCTTCCAATTAATGCAGCAATGCAACATGAAATTAAAATCATTTTGTATCAAAGGAAGAAAAGTAGTAAATAGGATGCATTTAATAGATAACCTATCACTGTAAAATATAGTTATTTTGTTTAATAGATGATTCTACTGCTGATTTTCACTGCTGCAATGCACTCTATGAGTTTACTAAGTTATTGAGTAAACTTAAAGTGAAGGATCAAGTACACCACACAGTTCTTATTTTAGTTACTGTAATTTAATTAAATAAAGTCTTATTATTAAATCCTAAGTAAGTTTAATAAATATTCTAGAGTATGTTAACTAGAATTTATGTTAAACAAACTTCCTGTTTGTAATTTACTTTACTTAGTTTGTGTGTGTTTTCTTTACTTGCAGCTAATTATTAAGTTAACTTCAGTTTTCTTAAGTTTGCTTTGCAAAAATAAGGCAATCGGTTTCCAAAATTTTTCTAAGTAAGCTTAACTTATTAGGATTTACAGTGCATGTAAAATTTAGTAAAAACAATAGTATAAAATGTGCAGTTTGTGATAATCGTAATTAATAATCGCAATTACAACTTCAAGGGAATGTTTTTTGTCATAATCATGCAGCCCTACCATACATCATAGCATTCCAGATTATTTAATCAGATGAACACAGACAGATTTAAAAAAAAACATCAGTGAGATCATATAATGCAAAGTGGACAGGACCGTCAGCGGTTATCAGTGGATGATTCAATGACCTTTTTAATAGAAAAAAAAGGTGTGTGAGGAAAAATATGCTTATATGTTAAACTTCTTAATTATAAACCATCACTTCTGCCAAATATAAGTTCACACCTTATGTAAGCATTATGTAAGAACATTGCGAAACTCACGCCAAAAGTGATGTGGACTGTCACTTCTGTGCGAGTCTCACAACTCGCTCGCAGCATGCCGACAGTTGGTGGGAAGTGAAGTTTGATTGAGTTTGTGTGATTAACAGCTGTGTTTGTTTTTTGCAGTATCAACTTTAAGGGACCTATTCTTTATATGCTTTCAGAGAGATACCTTTTTTTCAAAATGTTTTGTTTGCTTTTTACAGAAGAAAAAAAGACATTTGGGATGGCACGAAGGTAAGCAAATGATGAGAGATTTTTCATAAAAAATATATTTTTTTGTGTGGAGTATGCCTCAAATTCATACACTGTTTCTTCTTATTTTAATGTAAAGTTATCAACTAGAATATGTAATTTACAAATCTTGTACAAAATACACATAAAGTTGTGATTTGAGTCCCACAAAGACAGTTGTAAAACTTTATTGCTGTTCGCCCAGTTTAAAGCATCTGTCTCCTGTTTTGGCTGTGAGCCATAGGTATGATCTGCTGACTGTGCTGTGCTGCACAGGTGGACACATATTAAAATAAAAGACTCCATTTTTCTACAAAGAGACGGTCTCTAAGGTCTGTTGATGTGAACCATAATTAAAAACCCTCTGTAGTCTCACAAATGGCTTACTACCTCTTCCCTTTCCTGCTTGTTTTGTGTGTTTCCAGAGTTTGACCTGGTTGTGTTGGAGAAGCTCCCAGACCGGCTGCCCTCTGCCCTCCTCTTTAATGAGTTCTCCACCTTCAGGGGAAGCCCAGCGGAGCTGTACACCAGAGGAGGGATGGTGTTGACCAGTATCAGCTGCAGAGGCCTCCTCTCCTCATGGTAGCGGCAGCACATGTACCGGGCGAAAGCGGCACGGTAAGTCTTATTGAAGAGCGTGTAGATGAAAGGGTTGACCGCCGATGACAGATAACCCACCCAAACAAACACATTCATTAGTCCCCCCACCAAATCTTCATCACACGCTGACCCGCAAACCACCGCCATCACATTAGTCACGAAAAATGGACACCACATGATCACAAAGAGTAGGAAGACCACGCCAAGCACTTTAGATGCTTTCTGCTCGTTGCTGATGGACTGCATGGAGCGACGGCCAGATCCTCTGGAAGCCCCATCGCGGCAGAGAGATGAACGCGAGAAGAGACGCTCGGAGGACAGCGAGCCTCGCGGGAGGAGTCCAATAGTGGACGACCATTTTGGCCGCACGATGAGTTGGTCCAGGCACAAAGTTGCTTCGCTTTGCAGAGCACTGATGGTGAGAATGTAGGTGATGACCATGATGATGAGCGGGATGAAGAACGCCACAAAAGAGCCAATCAGAACAAAATTGTTGTCTGTCAGTTGGCAGCTTTCATTCCGGAAGACTTTGGTGTGATCGTGCAGGCCAAGGACTGGGACAGGCATGGAGATAACTTGAGACAGATGGAGACAAAATAAGAGTGAGAAGATAGCTTGGAGCTAGGGTTTGGCATACCAGCGCTAATAGATGCGGTCTCAGTTGGTTAGCATTTCAGAATTGCGCTGGAAAGACTCTTGCATTTAGAACTTACCCACAGAGATGGTCCAGGCTGCTATAATTTTGACTCGGGCTCTGGTTAGAGAGTTCGAGCGGCTGTGGTGGATGGGGTTACGGATGGCGATGTATCGATCCAGAGAGATGGCACACAGGTGCATGATGGAGGCGGTGGAAAAGAGAACGTCCAGGTAGATCCAGATCGGGCATAGGGCCCAGGGAAGGGGCCAGGTGTAACCTAACGTATCAAAGACACAAAAAATGACAATTTCTGGACACTTTCTCATAATCAGAGAGTGCATTAAATATTTATAGTTATATACAGGCTACATTTTAGATACCGTTCTATAATATTTAATATTTCTGGGGTTATAGCCAGGAGCAATGTAAGCAAGTAAATCAGACTTATTATACAAGGCGTTCATACTGTAAAAACCACAAGTAAAAAACATTATTTTTGTGACATATATTTACAGTTTGAAATAACTTTTTTGTATATGTTACAGTATATTTTAAAATTTTATGTATTCCTCTGTTGGGGAAGGTGAAATTTTAGTAGCCGTTACTAAGCCTAGTTTTCAGATGTCACATGATCCTGCAGAAATGTTGGTTTGATGCTAAAGAAATATCTCCTATTATTAATATTTTGAGTAAACCATGATACATTATTAAAGAATGTTCAAAAGAAAAGTATTCGACATGTGCCGTTATTATATTAGTAGTATTAGTGGTGACAGGAAGTGGGCCTCAGGCCTTTTTGAAAAAACAAGCATATGCTGGTTAGGTATGTTTTGAAGACGGGATGCTGGTTTGAGCTGGTCTAAGCTGTTCCTATGCTGGTCATGTGCTGGTCCATCCAGACTTAGACCAGCAAAGGTCCACCATGAAAGAACATAAACCAGCATAGGACCAGCATCTCAGCTTCAAAACATACCATAACAGCATACGCTTGTTATACAGAACCAAGAACTGTACATTTCAAGAATTACAGACACAAAATAGAGTCTCCTAGAATTCTCAGAACATGTTCAGATAAAATAGAAAGTTGTTTCTGAGTGCCTGGAGCCTTCTAGAGCAAAACCCTGTTTCATGTAGGCTATATAAATTACTCTCACTTGGTTATATAATAACATTACATCATAGATGTGGGAATAACACGTTTCAGGGAGCAAAAGATGATACCAGCTGTGGATTAGTTGTGGTCACTCAAAAGGACTTCTGTGTTGCGTGGTATCATGTTTGAGTTAAAAACAACGTGTTATGCTTTAGGCAGACTTTGTTTTGTCTAGGTTTTCATGGACAGTTCTCATCTCTAACCGACAAACTCCACTAAATAAAAGAAAAACGAAGGAGAATAAATAATTTAGCTTTGCGTTATCGTAAATCTGTCTGTACATCATTTAGTGAAGGCCAGCTGTCATAACGCCAATGCCACGTACATATGATAGAACCAGGAAGTGGCATGTTTTATTCTCCTTTGTCAAACTATTTAGGACATCAAATAGGAAGCATAACAATTTTTGCTGCACAAACACACCAAAGCACAGCATCGTTACTGCATAATTAATTCCTCATCAAAGCGCTGGAAGGAGTAGGAAGAGGGATTTCTCTCCCCATGCGTGAATACAAGCAGGCTAATTTAGGACACACCAGACGGCCCAACACACACTCAATATGCGCTGAAATAAATCACCTTCCAGCAAAATGCATGGGGGCCTAATTTTGTTCTAAAGAGGAATGCATCATTTTCCAGGTATACAAATGTTACAACACAGAAAAGTTTGCAATTTACACCTTTGACCGGGAAGAAATTCACTGGAGGCGTCTGATGATTGCTGATTCAGTAAAAGAGCTCAAATAAAAATCCTGTGCACGACCCCAGACTCGCCTCAGAACCATTTTATGTCTATAAACAGCATCTGTGGCACAGTGTTTACAATCACAGACAAAAGCAAGATAATTATTATCTATAGTAATTAACGACAGGTTCTGATTATAGCAGATAGTAATTAGGAGTTGTCCCTCAGTTTGTAAAAACAAAGAAAAAATCCATTTACAGTAAAACACATACAACGGAAGGCAATTGTTCCAAGACAAATGTGCAGTTAAATAAAGTTATTGAAATCGGGGGTTTTAAACATTTTAATGCCAAGACCCTCCCCAAATATCTAATAAAATCAAAATGTGTCAAATATAAAGACATATATTAAAATCTATCAAATATAAAGCTATATAAAGCCTGGGCCCCCATTTTACTGCTGATGATTCTCACTGTAAACAGTTCTGGTATCCTTGTTCATATCTTGTGTATGTTTTACTGGCTTAAAAAGACATGATGAGAGTTGCATATAGTGTCACTATATAAAAACTGCATTTTAGCATTACCATAAAGGCTTTTGCTTTGCATAGTTCTAGGAACTCAATTCTAGGAACTAGCCAGCATTCATTCCTCCAAGAGACAGAGCCAGAAACTAACAATAAATGAAATGTTATTGACGTTTACACCTATCCCAACCCTAAATAACCTTACAATAATTCAAAAACAGTAATTACTGTTCTTCGGTATAACAAAAAGTGCATGATATTAATGTGCGCAAGGGTTAAGACTAGAAAGGATACATATGGCGCTACTGTACATCAACACAGGATCATTTTTGTCACAGTGTACTACAATAATTACTATTTTTGCATTATTTTAAGATTTAGGATTAGGGTTGGGAAAGGTGTAGACATTAATAAAACACAATCTAATAGGTAGAAAATGTAATTTATTGCTAGGTTTTAGATGTATCCCCCTTCCAGTCACAACCGTGCGCATGCCCAGTAGTCACAGCTGTATCCATTCTAATTTAGTTTATCCAAAACTAAAACTGAAATGTCAACTAAATTGAAATAGAAGATGCTGTGTTTGGAGCTGTTTTTGTTTTGTGACATGGGTTTTTTGATAACGGAGATGCAGTGTAAACACGCTATTTACGCAATAAAAAGAATATGAGAATCTGACTAAATTTAATAACTTGTAGTGTTATCATCAAGACTGAGAAAAGTACACAACACTACAGACAACAGGAAAATGCCATTATTGCTGTTTTTTGTATGCGTGGAGAAACTTTTTGTACATGGCTTTATAAAAATGCTGGGTAGCCAGTGTTTCTAGTGCACTTGGCCGATTAGCACAAACTTGCGTCACTGATAGTTCCTATAGAACTTGTTTACACCCTACTCTAAAGGAGGAGCTAATTTAGTTCCCCCAAACTGAGTTCCTGGAACTAAAACTGATTCTAGTTCCTGCAGTGTGAACACAGTAATTCAAGGAACTATGAAAAGGTTCCTCCATTGCAAAATCCCTAGTAGCATCAATAATGTTCATGTCTCGAGGCTATGCATTAAAATCTGTGTATTTTAACAGCTGTTTTGGTGAAATGCCTCGCCCCATAGACTTCCCTTGTGAATTGCTGAACATTTACTGCAAGTGTGAAGAATACATTTGTAAAAATGTAAAGAAACTCACCATAGAGGATCGTCACCATGGCTACTGGCATTACGAGGATACCCAGAAGCATGTCTGTGATAGCTAAAGACCTCAAGAAGTAATTAGTGGCATTTTGTAACTTCCTTTCCAAGCTCACCGCCATGATGACCAGGATGTTACCCGTCACCGTGATGATAATGACCAGAGAAATCAAAAGTGCCACCCAGTTCTTCTGGACATGCTCAGAGGTCAAAAGGTCTGACCTGTTCCTGTCTTCGCTACCATTGCAATCCATAGAGTTATTCAGAACTGCATTACCCAGAGACACCTTCTGCTCCATGAGCCAATGTTCGCTGCTTTTGTCTTTTGAAATCTCAGCTGATATCCCGGAGGACCTGAGTTCAGCATTCGTCCCATTCAGGGCCATCAACAGACCATTTTTTCAAACGCAACATCAATTAATTTGTGGAACCCCTAGTCCATATGAAGCCTTGCACTCCAAGTCTGCACAACCCAAAACGTTCCAGATCGACAACATGCTCACAGTCACCTTCAAGAGCCTCCTGTTTTTCCCCGACTCTGTTAGTGGTTGTTGTACATGGATGTTTAGAGCTCCTCGAGCGGATGGATTACGATTCAGAAAAGAGGAGGCAAGTTTACAGCTGCATATACAATGAGAGAGAAAGAAAGAATGAGAGCACATGAGACTGGAGCGCACTGATGTTTCATCCTTGCATGCTCACAGCTGTCCTGGCTTAAACAAAACATCCCATAAACACACTAAACATGCAGTCTTATGCATTGCTTCATTCGCCTATCAATGCATATCACATGCAACCGAAATTCAAAGTCCAGTGACTTCAGCAGCAAGGCTCACTCAACACCGTAGAACATCAAACTATGTGTATGTTGTGTTTAAATACATTACCGCTTAATCTGGAAGAGTTTTCCTGTTTCCAATCACTCCGAACACCAGACCATGAGAACGAGCCACTGATGATGTATGCCTCTCACATCAACCCAACATGTGGTCCTGTTCCATTCATCCTTTCTCTTCTCCTTTCAGCACTTCGGTCTCTTATCTCCCTCCCTCGCTCTCTCGCTCCCTCTCTCCCCCGTCCCCTCTCTCTCTTTGCAGATAGTTCTCTCCAGCTGTAACTAAAGGCAGACTGTTTGAGCTCCCTCCAGAAAGACTTGCCTCTGAGTGGTCCCTTTGGTGCTTGTCAGCTGCAACAAAGACATATGAACCTGTTTATTCCCCGCACACATTTACACAGATATTCAAATAGGCACTACAGGCAGGAAACTGAATGGGGATCTGATGGAATGACCCAGTTAACCTTTTAAATGTTATTGTAATTCAAGAAAAAACAGGTCAATGTTACAAATGTGGAAGAATATTTAGAATAAATTAGATGTTTATGTCTGTGCTAGCCAGGTGGTGTTTTCCACAAGGGGCTATTGAAAGAAATCATACAAGCGTTTTACAACCATGCATATGGCAGGCAGACTGTTGAAGGGGTAATTTACACAAACATTTAAATTCTGTTATCATTAACATTATTTAACATGTTGTGCTAGACTTGTATGTTTTTCTTTCATAGGAGAATTTTAGAACTTAAAAAAAATATATTTTTCTGTGCTTTTGCAGAATACTGACATAATTATTATTTTTAGGTGTTCCAGAAATGGTGACATAATGATCAGACATTATTTGGGTACTTAAAATACATCAATTAATATAATACAGCACTTCTGAAAATATTGATTTCAGGCAGACAAAGTGCTGGAGTATAACAACCAATATTTGCATTGGATTAAAACTGCACTGATAAAATTGATTTAGCCCTGTTGATTCTAATTTAAATATAGGTCTAATGTTTTAGTAGATGTTTTACCAGTGCCCATGTTTTTAAAGATTCTTAAAGGACTAAAATATTTTTATCTGCTGTCATTCACATCACATAATTGCACGGTGTTGTGGTGCTGTCAGCCAATCAGCACGGTCATGATGTCATTTTCCTACAGATGCTTATTTACATGTCATTATGGCTAACTGGCTCTAAACTGTTGCTCCTGCGATTAAAGGTGGCAGATATTAAAACCAGTAAAGTGGCTCCAGTCAACCATATGCCGTTGAGAAAGTTCTGAATATTAACAGATGATTTTCACCTATTGTTAAAGACCTTCTTGTGGGGTGAATTTAAAAATAAACTATAATGTGAGAGCCTTGCATAAATGATTATTCCTTTTCTACATTGAACCAAAATGGCACTGAGGCTAAAATTTGCAAAACAAAACATTAAAATCTCATTATTTCCTTTTCCCCATTTACCCTTTTTTTAACTTTAACAGGAGATTGTGTCATCAATCACGCAAATATTTATAAAAAGAATGCAATGTATGTCATCCTGCGAAAGGTGTTCCACCTTCAGGATATAACCTGAAATAATCCAGGTAAATTGATAAATTTCCACAGAAGACCTCTGCCATCACAGGATATTAATAATGCATTATTAATACACATCATGAATTAATATTTCATATTTTCCAAGAATACATCCTCATTTTTATTAAAAATGGGGAAAAATGATATACCTCTTCCTCTAGGCAAAATTGGGAGAGATAGATAGAGGTAAAAAAAAATTGAATAGAGGGTAGAAACAGATACAGAAAGGAAAGAAGGGTAAAAATAAGGCAGGAGTGAGAAAAAGTAAAGCCTGGGTAAACGCGGTGTGAGAAAGAAAAGTAAAAAAGAGAGACAAACTGAGAACGAAAAGCAGAAAATCCTGTCCACATCGCTCCTACTCATTCTCCAAGGTTTGCGATGAAAAAAGGCAAAGTGAAGGACGGGCCAAAGAGGCTGGTGGAGAGAGCAAACAGATGTACAGTAGCAGAAGGGAAGTGCTCAAAGTGTAGAGGACAGAACTCCACCTCGCCTGTCTGTATTCATATAAATGATGGATCGGTCGGCTGGCAGACAGACTGATAGAGCATTCTCTTTCACTCACTCCTCGGTAATGGAAGGAGTGTGTGTGAGCATAAGAAGAAGCTGGATCAAGAATGTGTGTGTGTGTGTGTGTGTGTGTCAAGAGGCTCCCGGCTGTCCTGTAATTGCTCACCTGGGAGCAGTAGGAGACAAGGAGGGCGAGATGCGGTTCAGGTGTCAGGCTCTGTTCTGCACACACTGCTGTGATTATGAACCTCATCAGCGTTCCTAAACTCACCAGACCTGGAGAACATGATATGTGTAACTGTGGGAGGTCTGGAAGAAGCACAAAACCAAAGCTGTACTGTACTGCTTAGTGCCCAAATGAAAAAATTACAAATTCACACACACACACAAAAAAAGATTTTATCCTGAATGTGATCCGTATGAAGCACAATCATAGACGTGCAAATAAAGGACAAAGCACAAATCAGCAGAGAGTTTGAAAGAATCAGAGATTATTTGGTAACACTTTACAATAAGGTTTATTAACAGTATCATATTAATATTCTACAAAATCTAATTGTTTGATATAGAACAGTTTATTAAGTCTTTGTACGCTGTATGTGTTTTTTATGTATCATAATGGACACATCATTCTTAGCTCATGTAATATATTAATACCTCATAAATGTATTAGATAAGTTTATTAAATCTTTTTTAAATGTTAAAAGCCTTACATTTTGCATACTTTATGTATTTTGGTGTATCTTACACATCAGACTTTTATGGATATTGTTAGAATATGGAACTCACCTTATAAACACCTTAATTTTTTAAGGTTCTGATAAGCGTTTCACAGTTTATAATAGACTATGCACATAAATATTAGTTGTCACTTTATATTTGAAAATAATGTCTTTGTAAAATTCCTAAATTTAAGTCTCAGATTTGAGATTTATACTTTAACATGATTTCTCAAAATAATTATGTTCAGATAATCAAGTAAACCTAAGCTACTTCAGTCCAGTCAGTGTTCAGCTTAAAATACTAATAACAATATAACATATTAATTTTTTTTTTCATACAAATCTACTACTTGATTAAAAAAAAAAAAAAACTGTCGGATTACATGACGTTTAAAATACAATATTACCACAACATTACTGTACTTTACAGCACTGAGTTATGTGGCTTTATATACACAATTAATGCACGTATATTCTGCAGGTGTAACGACATTAGCATGTTCTAATTCCAAGCATTGCTATGTCTGCTAACTCCTTTGGTTCCCACAAACACAGTGTGATCTAACAAACATACATTTCTCAGGCGATCCCACAGTCGACAAGCCCGCACCAGCTGGGGAGACTGTTGGCTCTCATTTGTCTGATAAATACTTCATGGCAACAATTAACACATCCCATGTGTACTCAGAAACAAGCCCTCAATCACATTAAAATCTGTTTGAATTATATTAGCGGCTTGCACAATTATAAGGAAGATGTTTTCTACTACATGTCGTAATGGTAAGCCTCAAAAGATAATCACAAATCCACACACACACACAAAATTATGGCAGTGGCAATTATGTGAAAAAAGGTATGCATTTAACAGATGCTACTATCTAAAGCAACTTTAGAAAGAACACTGCAGGAACACAGCAATTTGTCAAAGAGCCAGTAATATTGGTAATCTACAATTTCAGGTTTGTAAGATGTCCAAAATCTAAAAATCTAAAAATCAAGAAAGTTTGTGCAGAATAAAAACCATTATGCTTGTGGAATGTTCCTATAAGTACATGGAAACCCACCATGTGTGTGTGTAAGTGCATTGGTTTAACGTGCAAGAGTGGTTAAGTGAGTGTTTACTCCAGGTAGGTGCTGTTCCAGTAGCAGTCCTGCAAATCCACCATCACAACCTTCAATGTGATTCTGAGTTCTGATTCGGAAATGTTCAGTTGGTTGTCAAAAATTAGGTTCCTTACTGTCCTGGTTGTCACCTAGTTGAGCTGAAGATGTCCTCAAGTTGAGCTGTATTAACCAGTTCAGTGCATTTCAACCCATTTTCTAGGATGCATACCAACAGATTTTTACAGATTTTCAAACTCTTCCAAATCAAACACACGAGTTTCAACTGGGATGTTCCCAAAAGCATTGTTAGCCAAGTGTGGTTGCAAGTTCAGTTGGACCCTGTTGGTTATGACAGGACTTGTGACTAGTTGCTTTTGGGAAATGTACTTCAGCTTTTTAGTAGAGACTCTAAAACCTGAAATAGATGGGTCACGTATAGAAAGCAGTCCAAAATGTGTACTGTTGCTTACAGGAACAGGGTTGATAAACATTGATCTAAGCAGGTGATCTAAGCTGCAATGCTTCAAAACATATCTACCAGGTTTGAGATTTTTTTTTTTTTCAAACAGGGGCATCATCAGATTAGGAGTAAAGAATTGCACATCACTGTGGGAGACAAAGCCATGTGCCTTTGATTGTGGAGAACAGTAGAGGACCGAGCACCGAACCCTGAGGCACCCCACCACCTTGGAGCACATCACAAGAGCCTATCTGCAATATCTGCTGAGTCCTACTAACTTTCTAAAGTTATTATATGAGCTGAAAAGATTTGGATATCACATATTAAAATAAAATGAAAAAAGTCTGAATCAGACATAAAAGTGAAATCCTTATTACAGTCTTAAACATATCATCATCATCAAAAAGGATAACTTGAAGGCTGCCTTTTATCCTGTTATTTTGGGATAAAAGGGTTCTTTAGGGCTCTATGTTGTATTATGAATTAAACAGTTATTTAAAAATGCTTCTCTATTATACCGTATTGTTTATCTTTTTGCATATACGGAGTGAAATATACATCATATACAGGCACGTGCACACATAGACATCAAAGGGGGCTTGAGCACCTGCCCTTTTTATTCCTGGAGAGAAAGTGCCC
>JAUCNO010001758.1:4768294-4785146 GCA_032353835.1 Enteromius viviparus | reverse complement strand
GCTAATTTTACACGTTTTACGCATGTCTTTCTTTGTTTTACATTTTTCTATAAAGAGGCGCAAAGCATTTAATAAATGCACCTTTGTTCATTTTAAGAGAGCTTGTAGCCTATAGTTTAGGGTCTCAACAGATAACCAATGTATTTAACTGAAGAATTCAAATAATCGAGAATCGTAGGAGTGGTTTCGCAATTCGCACAGAATTGATTTCTTGACATCCTGCCACCCAGCGGCTAAGATTTGAAACTTTTGGACGCTTCCCAGTGGCTTATAGGCTATTGGTCCTGTGTGCTAAAGTTAGCGAGCTACAGGTTAATCGTTTTGAATTCAACGAGAGAGAAAAAAAATAAACAGAACCAGTAAATAGAATATAAATTCAGGTAGGCTATACTTCAAAATTATCTACTGTCAGTTTTGGTGCTTGTACAGCAGTGTCATCCATAATTAAATCTAATTTTAGGCATTATTCATGGGTAAGGTGTGGTTTAGGTGTAGAGATATGGTCAAGACCTTTTAGGATTCAAATGCTCCAGGGACAACAAAATGTTGACATAGGAACACTTGAACTCAAAATCAGGACGTGCGGAAGGAAACCATTTTGTACAAATTTTACGCGGTATCCAAATTGGTTATGAAAGCTTTTATAGGCACTGGACATTTACATCCAGCTTGCAGAGACAGGCTTTCCACCTGAATTGAAGAATTTGAGACTTTTTTGGCCATTAATAGCATCTCTTTAAGTTTGACAGTTCTGCGTTTGATTATGCGCGGAGGTGTATAAACAGGCTATTCTGATATGTAACTAACTTCCTAAAAAAAATAAGAATCCGTTATCTTCCTCAAAATGCACAATGCAACTCTCCAAACGAACCAATTTAATGGGAGCCAGATATCTTCCACCTATACTCAGACAAGTCGACTAATTTAACTGGTATCATTTTGACAGCCTGCCCAAGTCCCAATTATAAGCAGACGGGTTCGAGCATGTTCCTGTTCAGATGCTGGGAGTTCTTTGTAGTTTAGAAAAGGCTTGGTCAAGATCCCTCAACAGTTTTCAAAAGCAAATGTATCTTTTTCTGGAACAGGTTCTAAAAACTAATAGGAACTAATTTCGAGGAAAACGTTTAAAAAAAGGTAGAAGGAGAATAAAGGATGTTAAAAAGTCTGAAAGGAGAATGACTAGGTATTTTACATTTTTCATATGTTTATCTGGAATCACTTGAAATGAAGTGTTGTATCCTGATGATTTCTTCTAGATCCCTCGGTGCAGGGGAACAGTCACGGTGCGCAGATTTTGCTCAGCTAATGAGCACACTTCACATCTGTTTCGTGTTCTTTGAAGTGTGTCACTGAGAAATAAACATGCACTTTTTTTCCATGGACAAATTAACAGCAGATTTGACAAAACTGTCAGCAATAATAACAATAAACAGCCAAATTGATTCAAAAGCGTGAATTCACAATGCGATACATTTGTCATCATTTCAAATAAAAACAATTCTAGGAAGATAAAGTATAAATTACGAGTACATTTCATCTCCTGTTTTAACTACCTGTTGTCTGTCTTTCAACGGTGAATTATAGAATATAGTGTTACTGCCATCTAGAGGAAGAAGGGGGAACTAACCAGCGGCCCATTTTTTTGTAAGCGGTGGCTGCATTTCGGTTTTGTATGATACAGCTGACGTAAAAGAAACTATACATATATACAGGGTGCAGAGGGTGAAACAAAAAGTTTATCCGGTGTTTACAAAGGGAGATGGTAAGTGGCAAGCAGTGGGCACTTAGAAGCTACAGGGTCCCGCATCAGCCTCACGTCTGTTACGCATGGCTAAACGAGACGATCTGACACCGCGCACGGAGCTCAGAGACTCCTCTGTGTTTTAGAGATGCTGTCACTTCTTCTCGGGAATCTGCACAGTCTGTCTCCAGTGCTGCCGCTTCACTGGCACCAGACGGGAGATGGAAATACAGCACATTTTCCATTAGCTGTTAGATTAATGGGACATTCCGCCTATAAATTAAAACTCTGTTATCAACTCCTTACTATTTAGTCAGACTAAACCTGCATCATTTCTGTGAAAGAGGATATTATGAGGTTGGTTGTGTTGCAACCCAATATGAAGATGGTTAACTATGAATTTTACTGCATGGAAGGAGGAAAACTGAGACATTTATTTTAATATCTTTTTTTTTTTTTTTTAAGAAAATTGCACTGGTTAGGAATGTAACAAAAATGATTTTATTTCTGGGACAAAATCAGTCACTCTGTTCTTTTAACGCTATTACATGAACTTCAAATCAGCTGCTTTTCAGCTATGGTGTTTGAGATCGGTCTGGGTGAATTAATTTTTAAAAAAAACATTACTTTGCAATAGCAACCACTCAGACAAACGTAGCTGGATGAAATTTCTGCAAAAAGTGAAAGTGCTGCATTCCTTTTAGATACATTTTACAAATATAAGAGGTACGGAAACCAGATTCAATTCGGCCAAAAAAGCTGCTTACACTACAACACAATTCTGATATAAACAGAACTGTCTGTGTTTATATTGTACAGTATGTGACCAGAAAACCAGGCACAAGGGTCAATTTAGATTTATACAGCTGAATAAATAAGCTTTTCCACTGGTGTGGTTTGTTAGAAGAGGACGATAATTGGCTGTGATACAACTACTACTATTTAGTTCAGCCATTTTTATGATAGGAAATTTACAAAATATCTTAATTTATCATGATCTTTACCTATACTGTCATATCCTAACAATTTTGGCATAAAAGATCAATAATTTTGACCCATAAAATGTTTTTCTGGCTACTGGTACAGATGCTACTTAGTACTGGTCACACATACTGTCAGCGTGTACATTAGTGGTAAGGATGGCTGTTTTTGGTCACATGGTTACGTCAACGGACGCCGATATTGCATTTGTGCAAGGAGCCATTACTTTAGATGTTTCTTTCAGAAATAAAAACAAGCATCACACAGCACAGATCCTGTTTTGGTTTTGTTTGGAATAAATTTCTTTGAAGAAAATTAATGAAAGTAAATGCCAATACTGGGTCTAAAATGTAAGGAGCCATTTCAATATACTCAACAACAGCAATATCACACTGGTATTTGTGCAGCTGTGCTGTTGATGATGCTTAAATCAACACACATAATTAAATGATATGAAGCTCCAGCTGACGTCTCAAATGACAGCATAGTGCAGTCTTGGCACCACTAAGTATCTCAGAAGCCGGAAAAGACATAAAACGAGCATGATTCCATAAAATCGGCAGATGGCACTATGATTAGATGAGATTCTGCCATTTTCAGTAGCCTATATGACCGGGCCGATGTTGTGGTCTTAATGAGCAAGGGCATTAGATAACCACAGCCATGGTTCAACCACCCCACAACAGCTGTCCTTCAAACAGTTCAGACTCAAAGAGCTCCGGCCACGCTGATTACTTAAAGAGAAAGAAGGATGAAGCTATGTGCCATACTTCGGCATTGACTAGTCAGTTGATTATTAAAAAATATAAATAAATAAATAGATACAGAGAGAGACACACACGCTGTATAGAGAAGAGATAACCTTCATACACAGACTAAGTCTCAGATTGTGTTTATTCTTGAAACATTCTATTACAAGATCCCTTATTAATGAATAAAACAGCAAGGAAAAAAAGACATTGCTAAAAATCAAATAAATGTTTGGCTTGGAAAATAAATTAATATGTGAAAACGCACTTTGTCTAGAAAAAACACAAGACATTTACTTATGCTTTTAAAACAAAATGTTAATGTAAAATAAATAACTCCAAAACAAAGACGAAAGCTTTCTTTGTGAGGTTTGAGGTGTCAATTTTTCATTTTCATACTGTTCAGAGGTAACATGCATAGAATGCATGGAAAAGTAAATCATAGTGAAATAATGACTATTTATGTATATCACTAGCTTGACGAATTTGACATTTCAAAGCAATGGGATAAACACTGCTGGGAAATGTTATCTGTCTATTCAAAAACATAGCTAAGATATCAAATATTAAGTCATTGTGCTCTGCTGTCTGAGAAACCTGTTACAGTGAGTTTCACAACAGAGGTAACTTTACAGCATTGGCAGCCAAAAAATGTAGTGCAGTTCATCAGAAGAGAAGTGTAGTGTATGTTTACATCTCAAATTTACATCTGATATTAACAGTTTAGGGGATCAAAAGTGGTGACATGTTTTTGATCTTATTACTCATTTGGGGGTATTCAGAAGTGTATATGACCAAATTGAAGTTTTTTTTCATGCTTCCTGGACAACAGGGAATATGTTAATCGGTTATTTAAAGGCAAAAAAACAACTTCCAGAATAATGTTTAAAAAAATAAAAGTCTCAACTCACCACTTGTGATCAGATCAACTGAGATGGATGTGCATGTACATAATGCAAACAGGGCAATAATCAAAGCTACGGTGGCCCAGTAGTGCACAACGCAAACAAGCAAACATAAGCTCACAGCACTAACGGAAATGCTACGAACCACTAGGGGGCAGTTGGTCTGCAGAAACGGCTATTGTGAGAGGTACTTGCGAGCACTGCGGGCTGTGTTGCTAGTAAAACTGAATGGACAATGTCACATTCAGTTTAGTTTTAATAGTCACCATTAAAACTATCAAAACAGGTACAGGCCTCCCGCGAATACTCGTGACATGCGCACAATAGCCGTTTCTGCAGACCAACTGCCCCCTAGGGGTCAGGAGCGTTTCCGTTGTGTTGCGGCTTAAAGGTGCTCTATGCTATGTTGCAGGATTTTAGCTCGATTTCATTTTTATCTCAAACTGTATGCATCACCCCTTGATCGTCTTGCTGTCTGCCCTCTGAATACATTGAGAAAAAAACCCGGTCTCGAAACACAACACAGAGGCTGCAATACCAAAACAAACACTATTGGCACAGGATGTGCACCACAACAAAAACAAACTTTGGCTAACCAATCGGCAAGAAGAGATGGGGTTTAATGCGCTTCATTCATCCTTGGACCACAATTTAAGATATTTTGGATGAAAAATGGTGCTAAGACAGTCACAAGCCTCCTGGTTTTTATCCAAAATATCTTAAACTGTGTTCTGAGGATGAACAAACCTTTTACGGGTTTGGAACGACATGGGGGTAATAAATGACAATATTTTCATTTTGGGGGTGGAGTAACCCATTAAAAAGTGACAAGGACCAATGGTGATGATTTTAGATGAATACACACATATCTGAAAGATCTGAAAGACCTACATGCTTGAGACAGCAAGTATATGAAAGGATGTTCACAAGTATAGAAACCAGGAAGTGGCCTTATTCCTTTTTCTTGTTTTTCTTTTTCTTCTGGTTAAAGAAACACCTAAATGCATTGCTGTTCAATTTGTGGTTTTGGGCAGGGCTGGATGTTAAGGATCCATTGGTCATCCGGTGCTGTACATCAACCTGTTTCCTTTGAGAAGATGGCGATGGGTTTGTTGTGGCATTACATGATTTCCCCTTTGTTAGCACTGGCTGTTCCAGCAAAGTGATGGCAGATGAAGAAGAAGAGGAGGAAGAGGAGCCACGACAGTGAGAAAAGCGAGAGGATGAGGCAATAGCTGGACTGTTGGGAACACTGAGCGATCTGCTAGACATCCGTTGAACAACTCTACTTGCAGTCTCTGTGTCATGTGGTGATTCTGTAGTTGTGCTGCTTATGGATACCAGTTTCTGGAGCTTCTCCACTACATGCGTTAGCATCGCCAAAGCCTGAGAATTCTCCTGCATGCTCTCAGAGATGCGTTCGGTAGCTGCAGCCATCCTTTCACCAAGCAGGTGGATGTTTTCAGAACTGCGCTCCATGCAGCTGGTGGCCTGCTGCAATGTATTCCGCAATTCATTCAGACCCTCCTCTTTTGCTGGCCTTGTATGGGAGCATGTGATGGTCTTTCTTACCCGATGACAATGCATTGGGCTTGGGGGAGCAGTTTGGGCATGAGGGGTGGTTCTACAACGTTCTACAGAAGGATTTAAAGCATGAAAGCAGCAAGATGATGAGGAGATCCATGGGGACGGTTGGGAAAATGTGTGTAGCATAGAACTGCCATCACTCTCATCCTCACGGTCTAAATTGTCAACCAAATTGTCTTCAGGGGAAAAATTTGAAATGAATGGTAAAATGGATGAAGACAAGAAGACAAAGAACACTAATTAGATAATGCTTTATACAGAAGTCGCAAAAACTTGATGAATGTAAAATCGGGAACCTTTAAATGCAGGGTTTTGGTCCTTACCAATCCCAACAGAGCTACAGACACAAGGGGTGGAGGAACTGAGGCTCTGTTTCAATAAGGTTTTGTTCTGGGGGCAACTGCCCAAAGTGTTGCAGTGGTGTACAGTGGTGGGGGCTACAACACTTGGGGATGCAGGAGTCTTGGTGGATGTGGATCCATCCAACATGGCATCTAAGCTTCCAGCCAGACGTCTCCCAGCTGAGAAGAGTCCACAGTGGGTTGCTCGCCTTAAAGTGTCCCAATGGCTTTGAAACTCTCTACCAGCTCCAGTCTATCCATGGCAACACACAGCTCAAAGTTACCAAAAACACTTTTACAAAACACTCTTGACAAGATCAGCTATTAGTAAGCTAAAACTATAGGAATATAGGAAGGAAAACCTCAACTGTTCCTAAGCAACAAGGTTTTTAACCATTCTTTATCACTGAACCTTCTTCTTATGCTGATCGGAAAGACAGGCTCCAGTAACATAGTGTCCATTGAAAGAGTCAAAATAAATCACAGGTTAGTAAACGCAAGCCTTAGATTTGCCTGCCACTACTTTTACTGGTCATGCTCACCAGAGTTTGATTGTTTTTGACCAAGCAAACAATCCTCATGGCTTCCTCGTCTTCAGGCAGGTCTTTAGGCAGCGGTGGCAGATCTGGCTCATAGTCCCTCAAACTTACTGTGTCATGAGCCGAGAGAAGAGCCTGAAAAACACAAGTGGTTTCTGTTATTTCTGTGCTTGACAATACTTGAATATGGGAAGTGGTCAGCTTTAAACCTTCTAATTAAAAGGCACAACAACTGTGTCTATCAGCATTGACTGGCCCATAAGGTCATAAGGAAACACAACAAAAATGCCTGGCCTTAAGGCACGCTCACACCAAGCATGATATCGTCTGTTTATTCTAAGCGTACTCGTGTTTGCCACTTTAAATTCTCATGCTCGTGAGAACAGGATGGATTCTGATTGGCTGTCAATGTTTCTAGCGTTCATCAGCTGGAAAAAGAAAAACTTTCTAAAAACGATTCAAACAATATCGTTTTTTTGTGCCTTATCGTTGTCATTGTGGTGTGGACTCTGCTATTCATTAATATAAAAAAATATTTTTATAACCTTATCTTTATAGTTATTATACTTGGTGTGAATGGCCCTTTATAGACTTTAGAAAGGGTCTTTAATGAAGAGTGTGAAATGACTGCCCTTAAAACACAATGTTGTTTAAAGACTTATTTCTTGAGAGAATACTCACCTGTAGGTGGGGGTGACTGAGAAGGCCATACAGTTCTCGAGCTTCATTTGATGGGTTTTGGACTGCTAGCAAATCAGACAGAATCTAGAATGCACAAAAAAAGACAAGTCATAACTTATTAGAAAATAAAAATGCATTGACAAAAAAATGGGAGTAAACCAAGACCTCTAACAAGCCCACTAAGATGGGGTGGACAACTCTGCCCCTTGAGATTTATTGTCCTGTAGTTAAGCTCCAAACCTAATCAATCACACTTGCCTCTAACCTTCAAAGTCATCCTGAGACTTTGGTTAGATTAAACTTACAGTGGATCTTGAGGGTTGAAATTTCTCACCCATGTTCTAAGGCTTAGATCCAAACCAGACCAAGAACAAGGCCAAAGCTAGACATAAAAAGCCCCAGATTCTGGCCAAAATCGAAACCCAAAGTCACAGAGCAAGAAGAGCAGTTCATGTCGTGTCAAGAGGTCATAAGTTGGTATAATTTGTAAAATAAAGTCCTTAGTCACACCAAGAGATCAAGCTTTAAAGGTCATATTTTGAACTCCTACAAAAAGTGATACTATAAAGTCATGAATGGCACAAACTATGGCAAAAAATAAGGACAGTGATAATAAAGCTGACCTGTAGAGAGAGTCCAGATGAATAGGAAAGGTACGGCCTAGCTGGACCCTTTAGTTGTCTCTGAAGACATTCATACACCTGCAGAGAATAAAAAAGAATATAAACCCTTACTGGAGGAGATTAACCCTTAAACCTAGTAGGTGTATGTAGGATAGACTCTACCTTTAGTAGGGACTGCAGCCAGGGGGCATTGAGGAGACTATACAACAGTTCAGCTCCATTTATATCTTTACTGACAGAGCCCCTCACTTCAGCAATCACATGAGCCAAGATCTGTGTCAGGCCTGAAACATATATAATGCAAGCACCAACTCCTGCTGGTTATATGTGATGCTCATTGATTCCTCAGTAGCTACAGCAGTGCTAATATAAGCAAGCTGTGAAGAGTTTTTTACAAATTTATCCTGGCCTTTTCAAGCTTGTGGATAGCGGCCATTACTTTGAAGCTCCGTAAATTAGATATAATAACCTATAAAACTAACCTATATGCCATGGGGGGGTTATCACATGTTCTCTGAGTTCTGGCTTCTTGGATGACCAATGACTCCACGTATGCCACAACATAGTCATACGTTGGGTCAGAAGTCATCTAAGAAGCTGGAACTTGGCGCTTTTGCAAAAAAAAAAAATGCAAGTTATTTACGTTATAATTTGAAATAAATATTTTTGTTACAATAACCCATCAATTTGCTTCAGAGGACATGTGATAACCACCCGAGGGCATATAGGTTAGTTTTATAGTTTTATATTAATGGCCACTATCCATGAGTATTACCAAGCTTGGAAGAGCCAGGATACATTTTTAAAAAAAATTCTACGTTCGTCTGAAATAAGAAAGTAATATCCAACTAGGATGGCTTAGGGTTGAGTAAAATATGCAGTAATTTTTTTTATTTTTGGATAAACTATTCTTTTAAGAGCTATCAGAGCTTAACTAAAATTAAGCTGACAGCTCCCAAATGAAATAGCTACATGCAGCAACATACCTTTGTCTCCCATCTCCAGTGGAGCTGACCCAGGATCAGTCTCCACGTCTGGTCTCATTGTGTTTTGGGGTTCAGGGAATGAAAAAATTATGCACTGGCACTCCTCATATACAGCTGCAGGAATAAGCATATTAATTTAGTAACTGCTGATCCGTTGCTGCCTGCTGTAATAATATTTGTATGCTGTTACATTATTTTCACTGGTGTGTATAAGACATTCTAACAAGAGCTGCCTTTCACAAAAGCACCATAAGCCTAAGTACCGTTGAACCATTGACACTGATGATCTCTATGATCTACTTAGCCTTACGATGCTTTTGGTAAATTCATTCTAGAACTTTATGTAGTTGTAAATAAAATTAATGTGTCCAGGCTTACCTTACTTCAGTGGTCAATATATGAGACATTTTGATTTGGGCATGCACTTAAAATCTTTACAGACACATAACAATGGTAGAGATCAAAGCTAATAACCAAAAGCTTGTAGGTCACAACTCAAAGGATCATTGATTCATAGTCAATGTTTTTAGTGTATAATACTTAAAATAAATAAATAAATAAATAAATAAATACCTTTGAACAATACATTTGCAAATAAAAGAAAATGAACTGGTTAAGGAGTAAGGGCGGATAACCAAGAGGTCTTAGGTTAAATCCAGAAATCCCAGGATGGAGGTGGTCCACCAATGCCCTTGTCACAGTTTTGACCTTGAGCAAAACACTTAAGAACAAGTTACTCTAAGGTAATAACTGCACCCTATGTAGCTTCGGATTAAAAAAATGCTACTTAACAACAACAAATGAAAGAGCATGATTATTAACATGATCTGTTATGCTCACTGAAGGTGGCACTGGATATTAGTTTGAATGTCTTTTGAACAAGACAGGTGCACCTTACTTACTGAATGTGTGTAATATACAACTAATTATATCTTCAAAAATTCTGAGCGTTTCTGTCCTTTTAAAAATGGTTTTACCTCAGTGTTTCTGCATGAGAGTTTATTTGCATAACCAAATCTGATGCAGGACACGTCTAGAATTTACACGTAACTATGCTGAATCCAACTGGAGCATCCCAGGAACTCACACAAGGATTTCACAAATCCAGTAAATAAACAGCATACTACATTTGCCGCACAGGGAGCTTCCTCGTTCATAAGCCTGGGAAGCAAGAACCACAAACCCACATCCATGCAGAGACTTAAGTAGAAAATCCTGTTCACTCACCTCCCTCTTCCTTCACGTTCAAAAGTCTTTTCTGTTTAGATCCCAGTTTAAATTTACCACACCGAACAGCTTCTAAAGAGGGATTGCATGCCGGTCAGTTTTAACTCACTCAGAAATGATGGTATAAACAGAGGAATAACGTGAATGGTATTCCATAGCAGAGTCCTCTTGGAAAAAAGAAGTGTAATCCCTCTCTATCCTGCTTAATCCCTTGCAAGCAAATGTGTCAGCCGGGGAGAGAGAGTGTGTAGGAACGCGAAGGAGGAAATTAGGAAGGGAGGGATTGGAGGGTGAGTCAAGATGTGTCTGCGAGTGAATGTCCTTTCACATTCTCTCAAACGTTGTTCTATCAGAAAACTCCTTTATGCTTTCAGTTATTGATCCATCATAACACATAATCATACACAACACATGAATAAGTGTGTCACTGATCACACTCGCTCTTTGATAAAGATGCAATCATTCCTCTCTGTATAAGATACACCCCTCTCTCACTCTCTGACCCACTCACACACACATTAAACATCTGATGATCCCACACTGAATACATTGCATCACACACACGGGGTGTAATCCTCTTGATTAAAACAGCAGAGCAAACAGCATACTTTTTTTTACTGTGTTTTGCATCGTGTTTTCACATTTTATCTTTTAAAATCAAGGTGTGTATAGTATGTAAAATTTTGGGCAAGCATTTCATTAGCAAAAACGCTTAATTTAAGATTTGTATTGTGTGAAAAAAAGTGATTTTTTTTTTTATCGAATTAATTCATTTATTTTTAATAGTTAATCAAATATTGTTAGTAATTCTGCCTTTATTCAATCTGTCATAATGAAAAAATATATATATACTTTTTTTGGCCTTATAATGACAAATGTTTTGGTCTTGATTTAAACTATGTAATTCACAGTGAATTTCTATTACATAACTTTTACATAAACAATTTCAAATACACTTAATGTTATTCAAATGCATCAGTGTAAAAACACATAAACCCTGAGCAGTGTGGAGACTTTTGATCTTACCGGTTTCATTCTCACGACTGATGCATTTGAATCACATTAAGTTGATTTAATTTGTTTATGTTAAAGTTATGTAATATAAATACATGGAATTTCACAATGTAATTGAATTAATAATAAAGTTTAAATCAAGACCCAAACATTTGTCAATCATATATTGAATGTTTTCAGAAATGTATCACCACTGTCATTCAATTATTAATTCATAAAGTACTGTTCTCATTTTCATTTACTTGCATTTGATCAACTCTATTTCATACATTGCTTGATATTTGTAAATCACCATAAATAAAGTTCAAATGTATGTCTTTAAAAGCAATGACAAATAAATGCTCAGAAATAAACAGAATATATATATATATATATATATATATTTAAATCTAATAGACAGGTTTGGAATAAAATAAAAGTAAGTGAAAGATGTTTGGACGAACTATCCGTTTAAGTGTGAATGTGTAATTACAGATGTAACTAGCTATTTTAAAGGGCTCATACGGTACATGCACTTTTTCAAGCTGTTTGGACTGAAATGTGTATTGGGAGTGTGAGTACACAACCACCCTACAGTGATATTGTAACGCTCAGGTGTAAGGAGGAGGAGACGATAAGGTAAGTTGCAAAGATGTTTATTGAAATGAGAAAAGTCTTTGAGGGAAATGGATTGTGGAAATAGATGACTTTGGATCGTCGCACAGCATACACAGTTCTCCAGTGAATAGCGGTAAGACATCACATTCTTTATGACTATTCCTGAGTGATTCTAATGTGTATCTTTATCTCCTTTCAGGTGGTTCCTGCATTGTCTTTACTATGATTCTCTGTGGTTTGCTCCCATTGGTTTACATGAAACATAAACTTGAATTCAGGTAAGTGGACAGGTAAGTTTCCAACACTTCGTGAACTATGAGGCATAAGGTAAGTAGAGCAGTGGTTACCTTGGTGCTTTTACCTCGATCACCGCCGCAGACACACTGGTGAGTGGAGCTTAAATACAAGCTCTCCTGATGAGCTCCAGGTGGTGGTGATTAACTCGCTTGTGACTAGAATGAGTTGTAGTTGACTGCACTGATCCCAGTGCAGTCCTGGCCTGACACCTGGAGCCGTGAGAGGGATGTTTTATTACGAATACACACACGTTATTTCACGTCTTCAGAAGTGTAACGGCTATCACCCATTTAAACCCATTCAAAGGCTTGGAGGGTCTGTCTGTCCAATTGGATTTGTCTGAAAGAAGAAAGTCACATACATCTACGATGCTTCAAAAAGACAGGATAATTTTAATTTTGGGTGAACTATTCCTTTAAACATTTACTTGGTTGCTGCTGTACTGCAGTAAAAGTATATGGACAAAACAATCACGTGTTCATATTAATGAGGCATGTCAGTCAGTCATTGGCAAGTGTAGGAGCAGAAGAACTCAAAAAGCCTCCTGTGTCATTCTAGCACATGTATACTAATGAACGCATCCAAAACACAACAACTTTACAGATTCTCAGTGCTGTGTTTAAGACCTAAAGCAAATATCTCTACAGAAATAATGAGGCCACTGTGGAAAAGAAAAAAAACAAACAAACTTGAAATCCACACCCACTGAGGATGAAGATTGTGCCAGAGCAAACAGGGAAACAAATCTAAACGGATCACTTCTCAGTTTTAAGGAAATGAAAGAGAAATTCACAGTATTGTAGTACAACCACACAAATGATCTTCAAAAGACGGAATTAAAAATGGAGCAAAACATTTTTATGCAAATACAATTAATAAAGCAACAAGTGATGAACAACATATAGAGGATGGGATACATGGAGTGAACATGAAATAATGGTCTCAACAAGTTGTGTTTGAAACAATTTTGATTAATTCTATTGTTTTTCTGTCCCATGGAAGCTGCACATTCCAGTGTGACTGCTTTTCTTTTGTTCCTGTAAAGTCTTGGTATTTGGAAAAGACATTTTTGTCTGACATTCATGGTTTTCTTTGTGGAATAGGAGGGGCCGGCCTGCAAACAGGAAGCCTATGTCATCCGTGTGAAGGGTGGAGTCTAGTCTCTGAGAATTTGAAAATGTATTTAAAATGTTTGTATTATCTATCTGAAAAACAGAGTTTGATAAAGAAAATGCATAATGTAATGTTTGTATAATGATGATGAAGATCATGTAAATTATTGAGTAAAATTTTATGTATAATTGAGTTGTCAATCAAAAGTAAGATTTGCTGTTATTGGCCTATTTGAATTTGAGAGGAGGAGCCCCAACTATATAGCTTACATTGTTGAGTCAAACGAGAGAGAGATGGGGAAGGCAAACAGTGTTTCTGTTGGGTTAGAAGCCAATTGTCTGTTACATTTGCCCTCATTTAAAGTGACCCTGGAAAGTAAGCCTGCTGAAATCTTTTATGGTACCTGCTGATGTCAAAATAAAAGAACGCTATGAGAGATTTCTGAGATTTGTGCTTGAGCTGCTGCCTAAGCCTTCAAAACAAAGAACGGTCACACTACAGAGGAGTACCTGAAAATTCTGAATAATCATCACAGTGCAATTAGTGGCCTGGGCAGATTCACAAAAAAAAAAAAAAAAGGAAAGGTGTATTGTGTACATTTTAGTGTCATCTAGCGGTGAGGTTGTGAATTGCATCCAACGACTGACGCCCACCCCTCCCTTTAGTGAAGCTACGGTGGCTGACACAGGTAAAGGAAGCCATCTGTAAAGACAGCAGAGAGCAATCTCAGAAACTACACATACGTTTGCAAGATGTCTGTTAAAGAAAAAAAAGCATGTTCTCAGACATCCAGCAGTGTCTGCCCATGGATTTCACACAGGCCAGATCTGGGCCAACACTATGTTGCTGTTTGGGTTGGAAGCATGTTGTAAGGTGTTAATTTTACCTACATTCTATAAGTCATAAATATCTTAAAGGAATAGTTCACCCAAAACTGACATTTTGATGTTATCTGCTTTTCCCCAGGGCATCCAAGATGTAGGTGACTTTGTTGATTTGAATTCATATTGATAGTGGAAAAAACGAGAAAACAATTTTGTCTTTTTTTTATTTATTTATTTATTTATTTTTTACATTTTTTCATAAAAAACGAGAATTACAGCTTCATTTTTTGTTTTTCGTTTTATGGTAGGAAAATAAATAAACAGCCTAAATATTCGGTTTCAACATGTGGGCGGGGCAGTTCCGCACAGCAAAATAGTAGTCCTCTGCTGCTACAGATGTACGGATTCATAATCCGTTTTACTGCAATGACATTTCCTCCTTTACTCATCAGACAAACGGACTAATGAATAACGCAACACTACTCGTACCTGGGCGGAGCTTAGACAGGTTTTTCTCAAACCCGCAGTTATTTCAAATTATTAAAATATTAATTAAAATATTAATATTAACTAATATGTGTTTATTAAATAAAATGCTTTGAAATGACTGCTGCGTATTTCCATCACCGTCACTTCAAATCTGGTCTGTGCTTGACTTTGTCTGCTTATTGATTCAACCTATCGCAATTTATTGGAACTGTGCACTAGGGCAATTCACCTGTTCTAAAGACTACCTTCTTTCTTCGAAACACGCACACACACACACACACACACATCCTGCTCGCACTTGCCCATTTAATTTAATTTAATGTCACAAGATCAGATTTGGTTGACCAATCTGCAAAAAGGGGCGTGTCATGACCACCCACAAGGTTAAACGAATTATGAAGTCGTTTATCTGTATGTCGTGAATAAAAAATTGATATAAACGACTGATGAAATAACGAATGATCAGATGATACACGGAAGTGGAGGACTATTGGCTGATAATATTCAAGCCAATCAGCGGAGAGCATTTCACTCGACCCACGTGTAGAAATCGAACATTCAATTGGTTTACTGGTTTTTTTTTA
Source organism: Enteromius viviparus (assembly GCA_032353835.1). NCBI lineage: Eukaryota > Metazoa > Chordata > Actinopteri > Cypriniformes > Cyprinidae > Enteromius > Enteromius viviparus. The sequence goes on along the minus strand of JAUCNO010001758.1, from coordinate 4,769,868 downwards.
TGGAATTCTTGGTTTTTCATTTTGTTGAAAAAATGAAAAATGTTCATTATGTTAATGTTTTAATTTTTCAATATATATTTAAAATCAAATTATCCGAAGGTAAACTTCTAGCCATACCAGCACAAGCTGAAATAATTAACTTTCAAAATTACCAGTGAACTTTGACATGGCCTCTGTGGCCAAGACAGAACAGCTAGAGGCCTGTGTCCCAAATGGCACATCTTGCACTTGAGGACTTCCTAAGAGTCCACAGTTTGGTGACATCATGAAGTGCACCTATGGGGTCCATGAGTGTGCATTGGGTTGTATTTTTGGGACAGACTCAATTGTTATGCTAGAAATAGAAATGATTATTAATGTAAGTCATAAGTGTAAGTTTTTCAAAATTGAGATTATACACTATCTGAAAGCAAAATAAAAAGCTTTCTATTGATGCATGGTTTGTAAGGACAGGATTTGGCCGAGATACAACTGTTTGAAAATCTGGAATCTAAAGTGCAAACAATTCTGAATAGTGAGAAAACATCCTAATGTGTCCTAATGATTTTGGCATAAAAGAAAAATCAATAATGCCAACCTGCATATTTTTGGCTATTGCTATAACTATATCCCAGCGATGTAGACTGTTTCAAATCATGGACCACATATAAGGAGCAAGATGTATTGAAATCTGTTGTTCTGATTTCTTCCAAAATGTTAAACTTGTCAAAAGTATTAAGTACTTTTTATTAATTGCTTCACAGGTCAGTCAATTGGTTTGAGATACAGCTTTAAATCATTTTTCGCCACTGCTCAAAATTTATATTGATGCGGAGAGAGACATGCATCCTGATCCTTCTGGAAAATGACCAAGCATGAACATGGATTGGGACAGAACTTGCTTATTTTTGCTAACTGGCTTGTACATGCATTGTCCTATGCTGTTGACCAAATATTTGTGCAACTTGCACAATATCCTGTATTTCAAAGGTCTGTTGGAACAATCAGGATCAAGCCATCGGGCTGTAATAAAGAGAGCTACATTAATTACAGACAGGACTATAGCATACAAATTGTCCAGCTATTTTTGTGGACTATTCAGCATCTGTTCATCACACCGGTATACTAAGCCCATTCAAGTTTTCACTCCATTGAAGATGCCCTTACATTGATCGGTGGAGGAGGAGCATTCCATTCATGATTATAGAGTAAGCTTTCGAAAAAAATTAAAGCATTACTCTCAACCTTGGAGGTGGAAGTGGGCTGCTGCACTCAAGTAGTAGCAAGACCTGATTTTGCAGAGTTTGACGTGTTCCTGGGTCTAACATCTTTGTTGAGCCTGAAACAACATTTTGATTAAACAAATCAGATTTGAATTTTTTTTATTGTTTGTCTTTTTATTGAAGTTTAGGCTTACAATCAGTGTTTGCTGCTTGTACTGTACATCAGTATTATTAAATCTGATTTTAGGCATTACTCATGGGTAATTTTTTTGGATTAAATGTTTTCCCAGGGTTAATTCAAGAGTTCGCGCTTCCTCATAATCAAGAAGGATAAAGTTTAGCATATGTGGCGTGCTGTCCGGGGGGCGAGCC
>JAUCNO010001758.1:4747763-4759029 GCA_032353835.1 Enteromius viviparus | reverse complement strand
TCGATCAAAAGAGTGCTTCTACTAAATACTGAGCAAAGGGTCTGAATACTTAGGACCATGTGATATTTCAGTTTTTCTTTTTTTATAAATCAGCAAAAATGTCAAAAATTCTGTGTTTTTCGGTCAATATGGGGTGCTTAATGAGGAAAACTTAAACTTAAATGATTTTAGCAAATGGCTGCAATATAACAAAAAATGAAAAATTTAAGGGGGTCTGAATATTTTCCGTACCCACTGTATATATATATATATATTACAGTTTAAAATAACTTTTTCTATTTTAAAACAGTCTGAATCATTGAAATAAGTTTTTTTTTTTTTAAACAAACCCCAATCCATTTTATGTTAACATCAAAATGAAACATTAATATATTGCCCACCCACTTGGGTTGGTCTGAATAAAAATGCAAATTCATTCTTTGCCACTTTCGGAGCAGTAAACATAGCGGTTTTCCTGGTAATACTGTACATAATGCAGCACTGCATTTACAAACACTGCTTTATCAGGCATTACAGGCATGATGAAATGAAAATGAGACCAACTGACCAATCACAGCAGATTAGCTTCACGCAAAGGATAGGTTTGGAAAAATTAATCGTTGAGCAAAATTGTTTAGGAGTCGTTGAGCAAGTAAGCTAAAAATGATTAGAAAAGACAACTGAAGTGTTTTTGTCCATGCTTGCATGCAAACCTGTTGTTGGGGACTCCCAAAACCAAAATATGAACCTTTCATTACCCATGATAGGGGCACTTCAAATGTGCCCTTGATAAAAATAAATAAATAAACTACTGACCTCAAAATATTGAATGCTAGTATAGAAGTGTGTGCATGCTAAAGTGTTTATTTGTGGGCAGTAGCACCTTTCCATTTAGGGTCCAGTCCTCTGAAAACTCTCCTTCAAATGTAGTGTCATCCTCAGAGAGTAACACCCCCGTTCCCTTGGAGAGAAACAAATAACAATGATTCATCTGAAATTTTCTTTCTTTCTTTGTACTTTAAAAGCAAAAAAGAGTGTGTGTGTGTGTGTGTCAAGTTTTTGTAGAATCAAAATTTTAGTTCAGTTTGCAAAAAAAAAAATACTATTGGGATTATTTTCATTACTTTGTAAATGTTTTCTAAAAGCAATAAGGCACAAGAGGCCATGATATATTGTGAATATAGTAATAATACAGTATGGTGTCACATGCTAAATAAAACCAAATGTGTGTGTGTCAATCTCACCATCATTTTGTTGTTGTTGAAAGCCCCTTCATAGTACAGGCCGAACTGTGTAACAACAACTCCGTTCCCCTGACGCTGATCATCCAGCCACATGCCCATATACTTCTCCCCTCTGAAATAAAACACAGTCAGCACAGTGTACAGTTGCACACACACACACACACACACACACACACACACTAACATTTCAAGGCAAAGAAGTACTGCAGTCATTTGTGAATGAATTTGTTTATTTGCTTACCTGGTGATGTCATCAAAAACTCCATAGCCAGATTTTTTGTCATACTGCCACTGGCCAATGAAGACACTGGGGGAAGTGGAGTTCAGCTTCCCACTGCGCAGCATCCCGTGACCATGACGCATGTTGTCTTGAAACGAGCCCTCGTATATTTCACCAGAGGCATATCTGAACACAAACACAAACTCAATGACATCACTTCACATCATCAAACAATACCGTTCAAAACATTTGAGTTATTTTCTCTTTCAATAAATACTTTTATTGAGCAATGACGCATGAAAACGTACAGTAAATACATTTCTAATTGTGTAAAATATTAATAAATCTAAATAAATGCTTTTGAACTTATTCATCACAGAATGCTGATTAAAATGTACCACAGTTTACAAAAAAACTTTCTTCTACTGTAATAATAATAATTGTTACATTTATAATAAATAAAGATTTTAGAAGGCTAAAAGACTTGAGTACTAAAAATGAACTGAAAAGCTACGTATTACAAGAAAAAATTGTTTTAAATACTATTGAAACAGAGCAGTTATTTTGAAATTGTACCAATACTTTATTTATTATTACTGTTTTTACTGTAGCTTTGAGCAAATAAAGACATTTTACAAAACATTAAAATATGTGACACCAAACATGATATTGCGCATACAGAAATATATCTATTACAACAAAAATAATATACAAAAATAAACACAAAACTACAAACCGGAACGTTCCAAAGCCATGCATCTTGCCATCCCTCCACTGCCCTTGGTAATGATCACAGCTGTTCAGGTTCTTGTTAGGCACAACGTAATCTCCAAAACTGCAAAGAAAATGCTAGTTAAAAATTTACAGAAACACAAAATCAGCAATTTCAGCATAATAATAAAAAAAGTTGCCGCTCACCCATCTTCAAGGCCGTTCTTAAATGTCCCTGTATACACTCGTCCATCAGGCCATTTGACCACACCCCTAGAACACAGACATAGCCAATCATCATCTTCCAAATTTGAAGAAAACTTTCACACCAACAATTCTCTTTCCTACCGTCCATGAGGTTTCCCTGAGACCCATCGGCCCTCATACGTGGCCTCCTTGAGTCGACTGTCTTTGTAGAATGTATACAATGCTGTCCTTGAAATGGGCGGATCTGCTCTTTGCGTTATTCCTGCAGAAGGAGGTATCCCATCATGCCCCAGTCCACTAAGTGCCTGCTCCACAGCTTGGTTTATAGAACGCAGCCACTTCGCCTAGGAATCAGGACGCCGTTGTGTAACTATCTATACAGGTTTCTATAAATCATCATTTTGAGTCAAGTCAGGTCTACCTTCTCAGCTGGGGAGGAAGCCAGCAGAGTGAAACTCTCTTCAGGTGAAGTCACTTTTAAACCATATCTGCAGAGAACCAGGCAAGCTTCGTAACTCTTCATAACACTCAGAATTGTATGAAAGTAACAAACATGTCTGGCAACTCACATGCCTGTGTTCTCCTCAGAAATAGGCTCCACCCACAGTGTAGCCAACGGGAAGACGTGATGAGTGGAAAACTAGGAGGGGTTGAAAAAAGAAATGCAACTAATGCAAGAATAGCATACAGAAAATAAATCCTTTAGGATTGTACACAATTCTGCCCACTGTTGATTACTGATACATAATATATCAGTAGCATCAATTTATGCATGCATTTCCTTTCATTTCGTTTCATATACCTCACTAAAGTCTTTAATAACACATAATAACACTAGTAAAACAGAACCAACCAACAGAAGTAAAACACATGATTACAGTGCTTACAGTAAAAAAAACACGACAATTAAAATTACTACTTTTCTATTTGTATACATTTTGAAATATAATTAATTGTTCCTTCAAAATACATTTTTATATGTTGATGTGGTGATTAGGGAATATTTCCTATTTTTACACTGCTTCGTGGAATACTCGATTCTGATTGGTCAGTCACCACATTCACACACAGCCGGTAAAACTAATAACACAGGCTCATCCGGGTACTACGCATCATCTTGACCATAGCTGCTGACAGTTTGGCGCCATCCTGAGGCTTAAAAATGCTTAACCACGAGGTAAATTAAATGCAACATGTACAAGAAAAGCAAAAGCAGTGGATAGAAGATGACTTGACTGACACCCCGGTTAAAACTAATTTTTATTATTGTATTATATTATTTATTTATTGTTTTATTATTGTATTTTGGGTTTTTTGACGCTTCTGCCGATAAGCCTGTTGGGCTTTATTTTGCGATAACAACCTGCTAGCTGTATATTATTACAGCTGAACATATGCTGCTTAATATTTTTGTGAGATTGCAACATTTTGTATGATTAGAAAGATTCAAAATAACATTTATTTGAAAAAAGTTTTATGTATATATAAATGCACATGCATACATGTAACGTTATATATTTAAGAAAAATGTTTTTTATTTATTAAAGATATTTATGAATATAAAAATATACATGTATTGATAAAACTACACACATATTCTGTAAAAAACACAACTGACTATTCAGTTAATCACTATTAATCATTGGAACTAATACTTTATATATGTATGTGTCAGGACTCGAGTATAATCCATCTGGTTTCCTGTAGGGTTTTTGTATTTTCTTTAATTTAATCTTATTTTTTCCCCTTTTTATTCCTTTCTGTTTGTTACTTTCTGCCTTCCTGTCATTCTGATCTTGTGCAGCTGATCACTCTTCGCAATCAGCGCTCGGTCTGCTCTCTACACCTGCTTTGCCTTTTGCTCTAATTTAATTCCTTATTTCTTCTAGCCTTTCTGCCTTATTCTTTGTTTGTGTGTTTGGCTACACTGACCGCTGGTCTTGTTGGTTGTTCGTGTAACGTCTGCTTATTTTCTAGCTCTCATCTGCCCGGAGTGATTCACTGGAACTACTATTGTAGTCTAAAATGTCTTTTTCCTAAGCACATTTGCCCTTTTTCGAATGGAAAGGGATAATGTTGATGAAACGAAAAACAGATACACGCACTATAAAAGGAATGAAGGAAAAACTACAGGGAGAAAAATAAACGAATTATCATCTCAAATACTCACTGGCACATTCACGAGACTCAGCATTAAACAGAATCACTACATTAAACCATCCAGCACAGCATGCCCCTACAATCAGGTATATATCTTTTACAGACGGTTTGCAAGCAGGAAGCCTTGAATGTACCCAACCAGATGTACTGTCATCTTTCTATGCTTTTATCCCACTAAAGAATGAGACATTTTTAGACAAGGCAGAGTCTAAATGAAACATTGCAGGAATTTCTGTCAAAAAAACTAGAGGTTCAAACTAAACTATTAGATACCATGTAATTTTAATCAATTAGATTCTTTACAGGAATATTCAGAGTTAAATACTTCTCTAAAGTATTAGAGTGGCCACAGAAAATCATGTTGACACATTGCTCTGTTTGTCTAGTAATGAATTTCAAATTTCAAACGATTGCACAGCACAACAAAAAAGATTCAAATATAAAAAACAGTCGCACTGATACAAAGGTGCCGGTGTAACTGACATAACTATGAATAAAGTACTTTTTAGTGGAGAATATCTTCACCTAGAAACAAACATAAATACATCCACATTTAAATGTAGTCTAATTTCAAATTGACTTTCAACAGGGTTATTATAGTTAACTAAAACTATTTGAAAAAATTGTGCCAAGCCAAAATTTCTCAATTTAAGTTAAATTTTTGTAACTTAATGTAGTAAAATAGATAAAGCTGAAATAAAAATGAATAAAGCAATGTAGGCATATTAAAAAAAACTCAAAATGTTACTAAAACTATATTTAAAATGAAAATGAAAACAGAAAAATAAAAAACTAATTCAAAATATTAATAAAAAAAATACTAAAATGTTACTGATCAGCGTACACATTTTGTGTCAAAATAATTTCCTGGATTAATCAGACAATCCAAGCTTTAAAAAAAAGTTTTATTAAGTGCTGTCAAACCATTAAATCACATACAAAATAAGTTAGTTTTTATAATATATGTGTGTTCTGTGTATATTTATTATGTATATATAAATACACACACATACAGTATATATTTTGAAAATATTTATATGTCTTTATTTATATTCATATAATTTATATTATAAATAAATGTATTTCATACATAAACAACATACTTGCATATACATGCATGTTTGTGTATTTATATATGCATAATACATATACACAGAACACATACATAATGTAAACAAAAAAGTTTTTTGGGGATATGATTAATCGCGATTAATTATTTGTCAGCACTAGTATTATTTAATCTCAGAATATTCCTTTAACAACAGCACTGGACAAACACTACAGCTGTAGGGTGCATCCTTGGGCACTAGGGGGCAGTATGCTATGGAGGGAACTCTTCATTCGTACAGCCCATACTTACAAGACTCTTATAGGGGACCATGCCCTACCAAAACAAAGATAAACATCACTAAAACACAAGTCATTGAAAATAGATAGTTAGTTTGACCCTGTAAGCGAATAAAAAATTGAAGTGAAAGCATTGTGTAAGAACAGAAGGATGAGACTAACAGAAAGGCAGAGAAAATGCAGAAATGAGACTGAAATGGCAGTGAAACTAAAGTATAAATAAAAGGGCGAACCTGTGCATGAACCAGGGCGTCGTTGAAAAGGATGAACCAGTTGACAGAAAAACGGCCTGCGTTCTGAAGAGTCAAAGCCTTATTACTGCTCTCACAGATCAGCCGACGAGACGGTTTACGAAGAGAGTCCTGAAAGAAGAGAAGAACTGATTACCAGCCCAACTTCATCCAGGTCCTAGCTCTCCTCCACAAGTGCACTGAAATAAAACTATTTGTAAAGAGCTTCAAGGGTCTGACAGCAGCAGGGTGACTCACGGTCATCTTTCCAGGAAAGCTCTTCCAGAAGTGGAGCGTGTACTCGGCTTCCTTCCTCCTCCTCTTCAGATGAAGAGCCATAGATTCATATTTTGAACAGGCATCTTGCAGCTTCTGATAATCCACAGAACTCTGTCACACAGATACAGCAGAGATTTATGCAGTGATGGTACATCGAGACAATACAGCCAATCCTGTTATTATAGAATACTTTTCATTAAATGTGCATATATACTATACATATATAGAGAATAACTAAATAATAAAAATAAAAAATAATAAAATAAGCAATGGATAACTATGTAAATAATAAGGAAAATAAATTAAACAAGTAAGCAACGTATGATTAAGAAAAAAAATTATGTAAATTAATATATATCACATCCAAAATAAAAAAGTTTATTTACACAATGTGTGTGTGTACTGTATATATTTATTATATACATATAAATACACAATATTTAAGAAAAATATCTTACGTTTAAGTATTAAATATATTTCTATATGATATATATTGTATTAATATAGATATATACATGTAAATACAGGTAAATATTTTCAATATATATGCTGTATGTGTGTTTATTTATAAATACATAAAATAACTGTACACTACACACACACACACACACATATAAATATAAAATTATATTAATTTTAGATGTGATTAATCGTTTATATAACATGAAATGAATACATTAAAATATTGTTTTTATTTAATCTGGTTATGTGTGAAAGAGCCAGAAGAGTAACCCCACAAACCTGGAAATAAATAAATAAATAAATAATTAAAAAAATTACAAATAATTTATAAAATTATAAAAAACTAAAATTATTAACATGTGACTGTTTATTGGAACTTATAAAGCAAGACCATATTCTACATTCCTAATCCTATCGAATATCTAAACTTAATAACTACCTTACTAACTTTTAATTAAGCAGCAAATTAAGAGTTCAACGAGGAAAAGGTCGAAGTTAAGGGTTTTGAGAATTGGACCTTAAAATAAAATGTGACTTTCTGTGTTATGAAAAATCATAAAGTGCTTCTAGCAAGTACCCACCACCTCGTAGCAGGTAGCCAGTTTGAGCAGCAGTCGTCCATATTCATGCAGGTGTTTTATGGGCAGGTAAAAGAGATGCGCCAGAACATCTGCTAACGGCAAACCTTCTTCAGGACATTCAGACAGCTTCTGAACAACCTCTGCCCCTTTGCCGAACACATCGCTTCAAACAGAGTCAGAGAGAGATTCTTAACATGAATATTAATGAACACTGAATTCCCAATATGGAATAATTCCCTTGCAATACTTTGAGAATGTGTTATTACTCTGAAGTTTTATGGCAAGTGTGAAATCCTAGGACAAGAGGGCAAAGATCTAATCTACTACTTACTGACAAGGTTTGACAAGTGCTTGCAGTCCTCCCATGACTAAGAGATCACCAACTGCAGAACAGTACCTGTAAGACACAATTAGGAGAATAAAGACATTATTATTATAATTATAACTAGGAAAATGACCTGACTTTAGAAGGATGGCACAACATAAACTCCCATGAGTTTATAATAAGATTTTACTATTGAAAAAATATCTATATGTAAATGACTGTACAGAGATTGCATCCACGAAGAGAAATTACTTGTTAATGACATGAATATTTCTATTAATTTTAAGCTTCTCGCTGTTATTATTCAAAAAAAAAAAATCTCCTTGCTCTTTCCAGGACATCACACATTTAGAACTTGATCCCACTAAGAAAACTGCCTGAAAGATATCAGATTCTGAGTTAAAGTCTCTGACTTTTAAAAATGAGAACACCTTAAAAGAAATATTAAGGCTATGGCTGAATGTACGATGTTTTTTTAATAACTTAAAGAACCAACTGAGGTTCTGATTAAACACATTTGAAGTTTTTTTAATTATACATCAGATGTAGAAAGTACTAAATCTATTTGATGCCTGAATATATTAATTTTGAGTAAAAAGTTAATTCAGTCCAGCTCTGTAGAGAATATAATTTATAACCAAAAACATCTCATAATCCAAGACCACAGCAAGTTACATTAATCTGATTTAACTGTGTGCATCTAACTGGTCTTAACTAGCTCTAGCTCATGCCTGATTATTAATTGGACTAATGTCTGTGACATCACAACCAGGACAGTTTCTAAATTACTCATTTTTGGATCTTTGTTCCAATAAATAGCCCTAATGGAATGCACTGGGACATTGTACACTTAAAAGAGAATTTGAATTCTGTTTTGCAAGACATGTTCTCTTGAATCAGCATGAAGTAAAACAACCAACATCTCCATCTGCTGAGGTCATCACCAAAGTAACCACTTCATGCCTTCAGTTTCTTTAATTGTGTGTGTGCTGAGTGCTTACTCTGAATATGTGTCCAGGAACAGATGTGCATCATCAAGAATAACAAGACCACGGACATCACGTGAACGCCGCAGGAAGGAGGTTAGAGAGGCCGAGTTTTGACCCGTGAGCTGAGACAGCCGGCCCAATCGTCCAATCACATTCTGCAGAAGCCCAGCAGAGGACTGACCGAGGGCGGAGCTTAGGGAATCTAAGAGTTGAAATAATAACAACAACAATAATAACGTAAACAATAAAATTCCCAAATTATTAATCAGACACAATAATTTCTTGTTTTTTAGCCTCATTTCTGTATAACAGGAAGAACTTTGTAATAATTCTGAACACTTATTTGTATTATTATTTGTATTTTTTCTTTATAGTATTTATTAATTTTATTTAATTTAGTAATCTTTATTTAATTTTAAATAAATATATAATATATATATATATATATATGTTTTATTTTATTTTGTAAAAAATAAGTTTATTTATTTTAGACATTTTAAGACATTTATTTTATTGAAATTTTAAAAAGTTTATTTCACGGTTTTAGTTTTAGATTCAGTTAACAATAATCCTTTTGCACAAATGAGAAAATCTAAAATGATTCAGCTGTTTCAGTGGTCTTTTTACTGCATTACACCACACTTGCACAGCTCGTCGTGGGCTGTAATGGAAATATGCTAATGACAGTCTAAATCACGAGTACAAAACAAGTTATCATCACACACTGTCATACCCAGTTTGAGCAGTGGCTGGAGCAGAAGACTATTGATATTGCTGAGTTTACAGTAATATTTCCTCTCTGCAGCCGCCAGCTCATGCAGACTGCCAATAAAACCCATTACATTACGATCCGTCAGCGCCGCACAAGTCCATCCTCCTGCACACACACTGCTTACATAGCCCAACTACCACAAACACACACAATGAAAAGTGTCATTAAAGTTTTAGAAATAATACAGCACCAATACGCAGAATTCAAAGCACAGAACTATACAACATTATCTAGTAATGACCGAGTAATGTTTATTACACAACAGAAATTTGAAATAATAATGATGGGTTTGCTTACATTCATACAAAAGGGCAGCAACACCGGTTGCTGTGTGTACTCTCCTGTCTGCTCCTCTTCCTCAGGTTGCTCCATCACTTCTTTCACTTGCTGGCCACTGTAGTACAGGATTGGCTGGATGCAATCTCCATCAGCCAATAAGAGAGTGTGTTGTTGCCCCGCCCCAATATCCCAAACACGAATCCCATCTGACAGCTGCACAAAGACAAAAGAGGACAAACAAAGCAAACAGTCATGAATCAGTATGTTGCTAACACAAAATTGGGCAAGGGTCTTAAAGGGATAGTTCACCTACAAAATATAATAAAAAATGGACGATTTTAATTGTTTCTGTGCCTCCAGCACCATTGCTGTTTATCCAGAAAGCTCTGGGATTTCAACAAAAATATCTTTATTGTGTTTTGAAGATGAACGAAGGTCTTACAGGTTTGAAATGACATGACATTTTTGGGTGAACTAACCCTTCAATAAGCAGAGGGAAACTGATGACACTATTTACTACAACATGATTATGTAATTGCACATTATAATATCATTGGTGTTTTAAATCAATAACATCATAAACAACATTCTGTTGATATGTCCTTGTCCTCCATTTTTAACAGCTTAAGAAACTGAAGAAAACATGACAACATGTTGCATTGTAGGGAGTTTAATGAATCAGTGCACTGGAATGATTTAGTCAACGGGACAGCCTTAGAAATGCAGTTTTGCGTAGTGAATTAGAGAGCTGGCATGTGTACACCTAATGGCTGAAGACTCACACTGCATAATTAAAACCTGGGGGGCAGGGAATGCAATCTCAAAGGAAAATATAAAAAATATAAAAAATTATAAAAAATCTAAAAATTCAACTATGCAAAATGTAAAAGTGTTAATCTGTTATAAAATGGGCTTTAGTTAAAAACAAGTAAGTAAAATATGTTACAGTGTTATATAGAATGTTATAGAACAGTGGTTCCCAACCACGTTCCTGGAGGCCCCCAACACTGCACGTTTTACATCTCTCCTTTGTTTGACACAATCATTTTAGGGTTGTTTCTCAATGTCAAGGATACTTCCTTGGCAGGACTGGTTCTTCCAAGTCACTTCCTTCAGAGGCTAGACGAGGCTCCTCTTAAGCATTTGGAGAACACGTAAATGGAGCAGGCTAGCAAGTGCACGTTATTGCGTCATTACGTCAGTGAAAAGGTTTTGGCGCTGAAAAATGGAAGTGCAAACATTACTGAAAAAATGCCGGTGACGGCTAATAAATGTGAAATGACAGGTCCTGTTCAGTTAGCTATAAATAATTTCTAGAATTTATAATATCAATACGTTAATAATCTGTAATTTTTAATACAAAAATGTGTTTTAAGTAGTGCTGTCAACGGATTAATCATGATAAATCACATCAAAATAAAAGTTTTTCTTTATATAATATATTTGTATGTACTGTGTATATTTATTAGGTATATATAAAT
>JAUCNO010001758.1:4733786-4747663 GCA_032353835.1 Enteromius viviparus | reverse complement strand
CTGAATCAGGTGTGTTTGATTAAGGAAACATGGAAAACAGGCAGTGTTGGGGGGCCTCCAGGAACGTGGTTGGGAACCACTGTTATAGAAATATTACAAATCTACAGAAAAATTTAATAAATAAACTGTATGGAAAAATAATAAATTATAAAATAATTTTATATTTATAATTATAAAATTATAAAAATAAAAACTAAATATTTATTGCTCAAAGGGGTTTGGTATTAATGTTCAGCCAGGCTTGCATTTATTTGCTGAAAAAAAATACAGTAAAAACAGTAATAATGTGAAAAAGTATTACAAATTAAAAGAACTGATTTCTATTTCAATATATTTCAAAAAATAATTTATTCATGAGATGACAAAGCTGCATTTTCAGCAGCCTTTACTCCAGTACTCAGTATTATGTAATATCACATGAAATAATAAATGGTCTTTAATATTTCTGTAAACCACAATCAGGATTGCTTAAAGAATGAAAAAAGTTAAATATAATACAATGTTTTATCTAGCAAAATAAATATGTAGTAAAATTTCAAATATCTTTTTCACTTTTGATATATTTAATGCAACAGTGCAAATACAAATGTAATACTTTATTTTACAGACTTTGTTATGGCAGTGCAAAAAATACATATTTATACACAGAAATATAAATTTATAATTACACAAAGAAATACTTTATTTAATTATTATTATTATTATTATTATTATTATTAAAATTTCCAACCCTTTTAAACCATTTCAACAGGCAGGGTATTTTATTCTCCCTTCAGTGATATTTTTCTGTTTTATGCACTTATATGCATATACCATACCTTGGTTAAGTGAGGAAGGGTGGTGGGGGATTCCATGTGTCCCAGCTGTCCAGAAGTGTTGCAGCCCCAGGAGAACACCTGCCATACACACACACACACACATTACAGGAGGATTACACTAATACAGACTCACTGCTCAAGAGAAAAGCCATGGATATACAGTTGAAGTGCATCACCTGTGATTGGGTGGTCAGGGCGAGAGAGTGATGAGCACCTGCAGCTACTCTCAACACCTCTTTACCATTCATGCTCTTTACGCAGACAGGCTGCGGTCTGTAAAGAAAGAGAAAGAAATCACCACATTATGTTCCTCTGTAATGCACCTAATGAGTCTGTCCTCATTTTAGCAGAACACATTATAATTTAAAGCCCTGGAATCTTATGTAACTCATGAGCAGTTAGGAAAGAGCCTGCAGGACTGGGCCGCTTTGTTAAGGGGAGGATTCTGACCTGGAAAGGAGGTCTCCATGTCCAAGTTGTCCTTCCTGGCCACGTCCCCAGCTCCACACTTCTGTCTGCAAAGAAGGCAGGTGGGCATCGACCTCAGGAATGCCTCCTGGAGCGAGCGGGATGGCCCGTGCACGGGGGCGGCTCGTTCGCCGCAAAAGACGCGGAGACACTGAGAGAACAGGAACAAGACAATAAACAACATAAAACACATTCAAAGAAATTTGGAACATCAATAACTAGAAGCAGAACACAGTCCACATCCAAACCAAGACACAAAATGACAGATCATAAGAACTCGAGGCAGTTTGTCCCGCATTGAATATGCATTAGTTTAGTTCTGCCATATAAACACAAACAAACAGCATAGGGAAAATTCTCATGAATCATTTAACAGCACAGACGCGGACACACAGACTTGGCCAACTCTAATTTAACTCTCTGCAAAACACACACACACATATACGTGGTATGGCCAGGTGCACACACAAATAAACACACACAGACTGCTGCCATGCTGAGTTATGTTCCAGCCCCACTGGGGTCCATCTGTCACATAGGTGGGGGTGAGGAGATGAGAAAAGGTGTGTGTGTTGCAGGTAGCTGGCCACCATTGTCTTCCCTAGCCTGTGCATCGAGCCTCAGCTGATTTATTAATTTCGACAAACACACCAGGCTGAGGTATCCTGGAGCCTCATGAGCTGATAGACCTTAAAACGTCCTCACATCACAGTCTCTAATTCACCAAACTAAATGTAAATCACTTTAAACACATGCAAATCACTAGAGCAGAAAGTTTCTGACACACTAGAGACTTGTTTTGATTAAAAGAGGGAAATATATTTATGTATCTACAACATGTTTGGACTACTTCTCACTAAAGTTGAATCACACCGTTCTAACACATGACTTATATTCATATTTCTCCCCAAACACAAGCAAAAAAATTGTATTTTAATTTAATAAAATAATGTAAGATTTGATATTATCTCTTGACATTTATGCACATTTTCACCCAAATTTAACGATTGTCGTCATGTGATAAATATAATTTAAAAAAAGGAAATTTAAAGTTACTTAAATTCTTTAAAAAATGTCATTTACACTACTATTCAAAATTTGGGTTAGTACGATTTTATAATGTTTGGATTTATTCCCATTAATACTGTTAGAAATACAACAGTAATATTGAAAAATATTATTAGAATTTATAATAACTTTTGTATACTAATATATTTTAAAATATCATTTATTACAGTGATGGCAAAGACAATACTCTAGTCTTCAGTATCACACGATCCTTAAGAAAGTATTCTTATATGCGGATTTGGTGCGCAATAAACATAAAAACAGCAATAATAAAAGACGTCCTTGTTACAATGTAATTATACAATGAGGTACCGAGTGATATTATTTAACAACATGCGCTTACTTAGGATTAGGGTTTATTTTAAAATTAGCACCATGTAACTAAGCATAGTTTACTGTTACCATGACAAGTACATGTAACAAAGACACCGTAAAAGTGTCACCCAAATTTCTGTTCTTCCTAACCAAAGACTTTTGAACGGAAGTGTCAAGTGATATCAAATAACACATCCAGGAGCATTACAGTTTGAGCTGAAATGTAGACACGTGTTTGTGAGATTCACCCATAACATCTACCTCTAAATCTAAAACGTTTTGTCTGCATCTACACAAAAATACCTTCGGTTGTTGCGCTGGATGCCGACTCCTTCACCTCAAACTCTGCAATGTCTGTAACCATGGCAACAGCAATATTTGGGAAACCTGTCCACAAGTGCCATCGGCAGAAATTTGAAGAGCAATGGCAATAAAGCCAACGCCATTAACAAACACATTACAGTAAGCAAAAATCATCCAGGCAGCGATTTGCAGGGTTTTTACTTTGAACTGAATGCACTAAGTCTTAACACACTGCTCAGGATTATGATTAAACTGCACATATTCAGCTAATAAAAGAATACATTCACTGCAATCATTCCTCTGGTTCTTATTCGTCTTAACGGAAGTACCGACTCTCTACACTCAGCTGATTAAAAAAGCAGACCATTTTCTTTAAATATTTATTAAATTTGTCACAAAAAGGAATGGAGTTGTTAGTTATTCATAGCCTCTGCAGCAGAAACACCAAACGTGCAATAAGCCGATGGATGAGAGAGGCAAAACTTCGCAAGATGCTCATCAACTAGTCCATGCAATGAAAACTCAAGCGCAGACGCACATGCCCATGCGGACTTACGGAGACGGTACACTGGGTGTAAGAGAAGGAGAGCATGTGTACCCTGAGAGAGCAGGCCAGGCAGGGACAGGCGACGGCAGAGCTCCGCCTCCTCCTCTCGGATGTCCCCAAGGCTGGAGCTTTTCTTTCCCTGCATGGGCTCCTCCTGACGGAGTCTCTCCTCTACTCGCTCACGGCCCTCTCCTGGAACCTGGAGCACAAATAATTTGGTCAAACACATTAAAGCTAGATCATTATTTTGTCTCATTAGTTTCTTCCCAAGAAATGCACCAATTAAAATGTGAAAATGACAAGTGTATGAAAAAATGCATTGGTTTGCAAAATGCACTTACCCAGTAACCGATCACTTTTCTCAGAGAGAGAGCTTCATATGTAGACACCACACGTTCCCCCACTGCAGAGGCACAGGACACCACCAAGTTGTTTAACGCGGAGCCCATGGGGGTCACAGACTGGGCGACCGGGATCAAGGGGTCAAGGGTGAAACAATCAGCATGGTCACTGGAGAGCTATGATACGAAAGATATGAGAACTAGAATTGTGCATTTAGAAGCAATTAAACAGCTTTGATTTATGATGGCTTGAAATAGTTGGATAGCGATGGCTTGTTATATTACTAAATAAACAAAAGGTGTTTGGGGTCAGTAAGATTTTATTTATTATGGGTTTTTTTTAGGCAAAAATGCATTGCATTGATTTAAAATGTTACAAACCTTTCTATTTATCAAGGAATCCTGAAAAGATGTATAAAGACTTCAAACGTTCTCTAAATCTCTGATTAGTATTGTAGATATAGATAAATACATATTATATTTAGTGTTTGCTATCATTTTTACATTTCCATTACAATCTTTACAAACACTAATAATATAATTAAAAGTAATCTTCAGCAAATCTTAAAATTAATATACATTTTAGCATTTTCTGCATTATTATGTTGTTATGCCCCAATTCACTTACTTATTTTGCACTTCTTCATCTTAGTTTTTTGTACTTTAATTTGAACTTATTTAGACTCATTAAAGTACTGAATTTTAATACGGTCATTAATCAGTTATTGGCAATATCATCTCATAGGTATCATACAGAATTTTAATACTTTACATAAAGCTGTTTTATAAAGTTAAAAAGATCAAATTAAACATATAGAAAAGTGACAATTTATTTATATAATCTAATAAATCTTGTTTTTATATATATAAGCTTGATGCTTCCTAGACTAACCTGAGCAGAATGAAGTGTGCTGGGAGTCTTGGTGGTGTGCTCTGCCAGGGCATGATCAGAAAGTCTCTTAAGGTAGGCCTTCACTGCCTGCTCATCGGGATATGGGGAGGACTTCCCCCCTGTGGCTCTACAGCTGTCCGGGTCAAGGGTGCAAGTCTCTGAGGCTTCGACACAAACCTCTCCATTTGCAGCTGGAACTTCCGGCTCTCCTGAGTCTTCTATGGCTGGTTCTACAGGTTCATGCTGATTTTGGGGTTGAGAGGCAGGTGTGCTTTCAGTTTCAGGGTTGGTGCTGGAGGTGGGTAATTTTGGGATCTGAGCTAGCATGGATGGGCCAGGTTCTGTGGGAGAGCTCTTGCCTTGCTTACCCCTTGAGCTCTGATCTGGGCTGCCCTCTAATGCAGATTTGGGCTCACTGCTGTCCAGCTCAACACCTAGTGGACAGTGATGACCATCAGAGATAATAACATGGTCCTCTTTGTCTGTCATAATGTACAGCAGCTGATTGCATTGACCGCACTTGTCTTGTTTCCGAGGCTCTTGTGGAGGGGGAAGACAGCGCACCAGAACCAGGCTGTGAGCAGCACCACAGGCCACCTGCAACACGTGCCTTCCAGCAAGGTGCTCAACCTTCTGGGGCTTCCAGACAGGAAACGTTGAAGTGTTCAGGCCCAGCTGGCACCCGCTTCCCCAAGCCCAGACTTCATGGCTGGCTGAAAGAGCCAGAGTGTGCTGATCCCCACAAGCCACCTCCAGGATCTTCACTGTCTGAGGGGGTGTGGCTTCTGAGTCGAGCACACCCACAGGGGTGGGGTTAGGGATAACAGAGAGTCCTGATAGGCCACACTGACCATGAGCATTTTCTCCCCACATGTGCACTCCTCCATCTTCTGTCACGACTCCACTGTGGGCGGAGCCAGCAGCCACAAAAACAACACGTTGTTCGTTAAGGACAGCCTCCAAAATGGGCTCGGTCACTACTGATGATGCTTGGTTCTGTTTCCACGGTAGCTCGCCAAAACTGTAGACTTGTCCTCCTAAATACAGTATATAAATTATGACATTTCTGGATCGCAATAATACTAAAAAAATGCATGTGATGCAATAGTCTTTTCACAAGCTCACCAGCAAGGGAAACTTCCAAGTGGGCCATTCATTATTTTAGAATCATATAACTTAACACAAAATCAAGATGTATATTGAAATCATATTTCCAAATGCTTTCTAACCCTGCGCAGACACAACTACCGCATTCAAGGCCCAGAAAAGTAAGGTAAGGACATCGCTAAAATAGTTCCGTAACAACAGTGGTTCAACCATTCATTTATGAAGCTACAAGGATAATTTTTGTGCACAGAGAAATAAGAAAAAAAAATTCAACAGTTTGTTCTTGGAACAACATTCCTGCAGATGAAATCTTATAATTTCGATAGTAATCCATCACTGGGTTTTTGTGCTTTAAAGTCCGGTGGGTTCTGATTGGCTGTCAATATTTTTATCACTCATCAACTAAAAATAATCATTCTAAAAACAATATTGTTCCTCTGTGTAGTTATCATTATAGTTGTGTTGTTGACGTCCATATCTCATAGCATAAAAAACAATTATTAAAACTTTAGTAATATTATAGTTACCATGGTGTGAATGGCCTTTGGCCTACATGGAGGCAAACTTAAGAGTCAAAAAGTTTGAAAATCACTGTGAATATGAACAATAAAAAATTTCAGCAGTTTTCTTGTGAAACAAATTAATATCCAAGAACTCAAAATAGGAAAGTTTTATCGTGTTGAGGAGACTGAGGGTGAGACCTCTTGACAGTGACAGGTCACCCTTGAGAACACCTCCATGTACCATAATATTAATGATGCCATCTGCAAATTGATATTTTTTTCATTTTAGGATAGTTTGTCTATAAAAATAAGATGCAAATTACAGTATAAGATTTTGTTCTGTAAAACCCATACAAAGTCAATGAAGTCTAAAACAACACTGGACACCAATACATTTCACTGCATGGACATTTTCAAAATGTCATTTAAAGTTAAAGAGGTTGTGGAATGACATGAGAGTGAGTAATCAATGAGTATGTATTTATTGTGGGTGACCTATCCTCTCAAACCTCTGTGTAACCTTTCTGAGATTTGTCAGAGCTGATGATGTCAGCATGGCAAGGCATTTTAAAGTCATATCATGTTATTAAATTTTGATGAAAGTTCACAAAGAATTTTTTTTCTTTGCAATCAATATCTTATTAAGCACAATAAGGCCATGTAAATAGCATCTGCTTTGATGTTGAGTTTAACCTCTTAACAAAGGGCACATCACATACTATTTATTTTGCTTCCACAGGATTGCCCAGCTAAATTGGCATGTGTGAATAATAAATGTATTACCTTCTACTAGCAGAACGCCGTGTCTAGCTCCCAGGGCAGCCTGGAGCACTGGCCGGGAGAGCAGCACCCTCTCTGGTGTGGTGCTGTAAGAATATCCCCTCCAGGTGTGGAGAAGTCCTCTCTCTCCAGAACCGTCCTCCTCACCACAACTACAAACACAGAGAAGAATACACTCTTAGAAAAGTCATAAGACTAAAAATCTAAAGAAGTGTACAAACGATCCATTGTTCAACATTGCTGTCTTTGAACACACTCACCTTATCTGCTTCTCCATCGCTAAACGTTCCCCATATCACAGCTGCTGCGTTTGTCACTTTGGATGATTGTCCTGTGAGGGAACAGGTGATGAATGATTTCAGTTTCTAAATGACAACATAGGGTTTGGCAATGACATGTTAAATCTAATTTTTCTGAGAAAATACTTCATAGAACCAAAGTGAGTGAGGAATCTCTGTGTATTCTGTAGCTAGGCTATGTTTCTTCTTCTTCTTTAGTTGTAAAATAAGTAAATGAAATGTTTTTGAGTCCAGAATTTGTGTCAGGCAGTGTCCTGACAAAGACTGACAGTGTCAACACACATGTACACACACTGATCAGGGCCAAAGGTGACGCAGAGCTGTGATGAAATCCTCAGCTGAAGTGAAAAACAACAGATCTGGAATACTGTCTAATAAATTTCCAAAATGAATATTAACAACACCTTTCCTGAGTTGTCAAGCAGGTTTAGTTGGTCACAAATAAATGACATGCATTTAAACAAAAGGAAAACACATTATGCTTCGCGTATCAGATACAATATTGTGATTATCGATCTAATAATGTCGAATATGAAACCATACGTCTGATGACATTAAAGCACAACAAATTGAGATTTACGTTACATCCACGGCGACAGGTGGGATTTATTTTAAATAACCGATGAATAAAAAATAATACTGTTAAGCCAAAATGAATTCGCTAGAAGTATTTCCATTTTCATTTTCATTCTATTTGCTGCTTTAATATTAGCCAAGCTAAGAAATAGGGTGCTTCGTTCATTCTTACCTCGAGATGTCAGATCAAAGATCTTAGATAGACATAAAGCGGATGGTCTAATATATCTTGTTAGCTTTTAAAACACCTGATCAGAAATGTAAAATAAGCCGGTGAGGAGAGCAGACACACAGCAGAGCGAAGCTCATGATGATTATGATGATAATCGGGTGTGTTGTTATGGTGCTGTTGCGAGCGCTTCAACGGACGGAGAATCAGGAGGGACAAACACGAAAGAGTATTTACGCGTTCGCTTTATCTACTCGGACAGCAGGTGGAAGAGGAGAGAGTTGTTTGGTCGAAATGTTGAGCTGGTAAATATTTTAGCATACTAGTCCATATAAACTGTAACTTGAATTGCAGATTAATAATGTTAAATGCTGCCCTTGCAGGTGTTGTGCCGATAGAGCAAGTGTTGTCTATGTAACGTTATTTTAATGTAATGTAGACTATTGTTCCGAGCGAACGCAGTAAAATGATTAAAATTCAGCATTTCCCTTACGAAAAATAACCACCTTTACTACAAATAAAACTAGACGACCAAAAACATTGTAGCCACAAATTAACCATGATGTTTGTAGCAGTTGTGGTTATACAAATGCCCCAAAACATGCTTACAACACTTTAACTACAATAAAACCATGGTTAATTTTCATCCAAGGATTCATCCTGTCTTATTTGTATATTTGTTTTAGGTTACACTTTATTTTGAGGTGTCTTGTTACAGTGTAATTATACGTTTATGTAGGCCTACTGAGTAATATTAATCGACTAGTACTGTTATTATAATGGTAAGTACTTGTAATATGTGTAACAAGGACACCTTAAAATAAAGTCATCCGTCAATAAGAAACCAATTTATTTAATTATTTCTAATTCCTTTTTTTAAGAGGAGTGGAATTTTAAGCTACCATTTGTTTTAAAAATATTTATCTCTGCTGTTTGTTCTCAGCTCTCTTCCTCACATACTGAGAATCACACACACACACACTTACACCCTCTGGGTGTTTTAGATGCACCAGGCTTTCAAAACAAACCAGCAATCCCTTGCCTCTCTTTATTTTTCAGCCAATTGGATGGTGGTTTGCTGAAGAATTCTGATTGGCCTGTGACCACACAAGCGGCAGTGGCAGCTGCGGGAGGCAGGAGAGCAACAGAAAGAGAGAGAGTGATACAGCGAGACAGGAGGAGAGCTCAGAGTAATCGTAGGAGGACAGAGAAGGGAACTTGTGTCAGCGTGGGTGCTAGGAGCAGGAGAATTACATGCTGGATAAAGGGGAAGCGATGATGTCCAGTGCCACATTCAAAATGTCCAGGTCACAGTGAGAGCCTCCTGTCATAACAACACTAGATCCATCAAGACCCATCAGAAGAAGCAAACAGCATGCAGAACCTCCGGCATGCAGCTTCTGAGGCTTTCCAGCGTCTCGGTAAGTGCATTCCAGCTTTATTTAAGAATGTACAATCAGTATCAAAATCTGTCCTTCATAACGTGTCCTGATGTCTCATCACGTGGGAAGTAGAAACAGTGCATAATTAAAGAGGTAAAACACAAACAGCCTTCTTCATTCCCAGCATCTCTCAAATTGTAAATAACTTGATTCATGCATGCACATTGAACTGCGCATAATAGCTATAATTGCCTTCTCGTTTGTCACTAAAATAGCATAATTAGTTCATTTCAAATAATATTCTTTGTATTTGCACTGATTTGCATTTCTTGGATCAGCTGTATGTAATTGAACATACACTGTTGCTTATAGTAAATTTAATGTGACAGGCACTAGCCTATAAACCTTATAAACCTACCAATCTTATATTTGTTGGATTGATTGTCTTTGAAACACTTTCTGACATCTATTTCATTTTCAATAGAGACCCGGGGGGGAAAAAACAGTTTAATGTGGTCTAAGATAGTTTAAGCTAGTTTATCTGGTCTCAATGGCTGGCCAGTTGACAAAAGTCAGGTTGAAAATATAGTTATATTTAACTAAATCTCAAATTAAAACTATTAAAAGCATTGTTGGTAATTGAAATAAAGCTGAAATAAAATGCAATGTAAATATTACAGAACAAACTAAGTAACTAATTGAAATAAGTTAATAACTAAATACTAAAGAAATAACTTAACCAGTGATATTAAAATGCCAAGAGCACATAACAAAAATACAAAATGAATAAAAATAAAATTTTAAAGTAA
This sequence comes from Enteromius viviparus, assembly GCA_032353835.1. Classification (NCBI taxonomy): domain Eukaryota; kingdom Metazoa; phylum Chordata; class Actinopteri; order Cypriniformes; family Cyprinidae; genus Enteromius; species Enteromius viviparus. Next base: position 4,737,286 of record JAUCNO010001758.1, on the reverse strand, counting down.
AAGCTATTTCAAATGATCAAAAAGAATATAAAATAAATCTGGTAGAAGAACCAAAACGGACCATATTTTCCTCCCAAGGCTGCATTGAGATGTTTTTTTATCAGGGTATGTAACTTAACCACAGCAGAAGAAGAAGAACAGATTGTTGTCTAAGCACATGTCATTGTCAATGTGCACTGGAAGACAAATAGCCTGTGTATCCTTGTATCAGAACAATGATGATTCTGCTTGATCCTGTGGATGCAAAACACTGCAAAGATTTTATCCCTGGTTTACTGCATGGCAGAAGTGAGATTTTGTTGTGATGGAGGAGGCACGGGCAGGTTCCTGTAGGTGAGAGGAAAACAGCTTGCAACAGCATCTGTGTCCATCTCCTGAGAGGCAGGAGGAGGCCTGGGAGCGAAGAAAACTGTGTGTTATGTGAGAAAAAAACAGGCACTAGTGAAAGTCATTGACTTTAAGTATATCGCACTGGTGGTAAATCTGTCACTGGCTATTTCTGGACATGTGTTTAAGCACATTTCCTCACCATCTACAAAAGTAGCTCATTACTGTCTTGTAAGCATTCAACAAGGCTGCATTTTTTTAGAACTGAAAGCAAAAAAAAGCATTTGGTTTCTGTATAATATATGCAGTTGTCGAATGATATTGGATATTTAATTGTGCATGCTGATTTATTACATTTTTGACATTTAGATCATTTTTGGCATCATCTAACTCGAAGTTTTAAACTTTTCTGCCAGTTTATTTGCATGTCTTGCTGTGTAATTATTTTAATTAATATCGGGGGCCAGTTTCTTTTATTGGTGTGTATTTTAAAATGTTTTTACAACTCATTATCGTGGTCTGGGTTAAAGACCTCATGAAATAACATGTTAAAGTCCTATATACATACACACTCACCTAAAGGATTATTAGGAACACCTGTTCAATTTCTCATTAATGCAATTATCTAATTAACCAATCACATGGCAGTTGCTTCAATGCATTGGCGTAAACAGAATGAGAACATGGATCCATCATGCCTTGTTACCACTGTGCAGGCTGGTGGTGTTGTAATGGTGTGGGGGATGTTTTCTTGGCACACTTTAGGCCCCTTAGTGCCAACTGGACATCGTTTATATGCCACGGGCTACCTGAGCATTGTTGCCCATTCCTTTATGACCACCATGTACCCATCCTCTGATGGCTACTTCCAGCAGGATAATGCACCATGTCACAAAGCTTGAATCATTTCAAATTGGTTTCTTGAACATGATAATGAGTTCACTGTACTAAAATGGCCCCCACAGTGACCAGATCTGTACAAATATAGTACGCCAAATAAAAATGAAAACTTGTGGCATTATGCAACCTTTTTTGGCGTATATATTGCATGCATGTGTTTGGCATGCATGTAATATGCAGTTTTCGCATGCATATGATACGCATTTACCTCCTTGCAAGCACATGTCATAAGATGTTGATATTTGGTTACATTTTGGTTACGACGTCAGAATTCAACACAAACGTATTTTTTACAAACGTAAATTTAACGTCTAATGTCAATGTTAAATTGATGTCCAATACCTGAAGTTGATATTTTGTTGTTTTTTAGGTTGTGTAACCAAAACCCAACGATTTTCATTTTCAACCAAAATTCAACGTCTGCCTGGCGTCATGTCCAATGTCAATCTGACGTTATATGGATGCCTGGTGCGTAGTGGGATTACAACCCTAATCCTACCCATTGCTAAGCATATAAACGTCAAAGTCCATTTTTGCGTATCAATACAACGATTGTTAATTTTTATTTGCCATACTATTTATACGCATGTTCATGAGATCTTGTAGGTATTTTTTACAACCTGTTTGTTATGCCTCTCTGCCAGTTGGTTTAAGAGTGATTTAACTGGACCTTTAAATAAATCATGCATTTCAAATCACATTGTATGAATGAACAAAGTTCTCTCAAATTTTTCTGCTGCGTCTTTGTTTCCAGCTGATTAATTTCAATACATGTCAAGCAATGAAAAATACCTTTTCCTGCTGGAGAGGAGCAATGGGAATTGACGTTTGAGTGTATAATACGTTGTGTGTCTAATCCTAGTTTATATTAAAAGAGATATGTCTATGTGTTTTTATTTTTAAGAGCACGAATCTGGAGAACAATAGATCTGTGAACACCCTTTAATTACTTTTAAACACGTACTTCCACACTCTGCAGGGGGGAGATAACAGAGGTCTGTGATAGCTCTGAGGAAAAGGAAACAATAAGTCATTCACTGACCTTTCTCCTTACTGCTTGTAAACAAACCAATTACGAATGTACTTGTATTTAACCCCTGAAGCCTCAAGGATTGAGATTTATTTGAAACACCAAACAGGATTTGGGATAATTTAGTTGAAGTTCATGAAGATATCCCCACCAAGTCACACCTCAGATCAACGCTATTTCAAGAATGACAAATTTAACCCATAGTGATTGTTGCTCAGTGCTCAATACATTGTCTAAATGTGGAATACAAAGCAACTTTGAAGTGACGGCCACTTATAGGCTTTGTCTTCACACAGCTGCAAGTATAGCAAACAAACATTTTCAATGGGTCAGATGTTCTGGAATGCTTTATGTCTTTTCCCACGGCAAACGTTTGATCTAGAAGAGCTGAGGGGGAAGTGGCTCATGTGATCAGACAGACAGGGACACATATAGGGCTAAGAGGTGCTCTGAATGGGTCATAAAGGGAGGGGGTGGGAGGTATATAAGCTCTGACCGCATGACGCCAGGCCCCTCACATCAGTGCTCACCTCAGAAATGTTGGGAAGCTGACATAATTAACTTAATGGGGTCTCTGTGTCAACAAGTGGCCACAAATCTTATGAAAAAAGTATTTGTGTGCTTCTAATTCACAGTTAAGGTACAAAAAGGAAGAAGTAAAGGAACCTGATTTTTAAAATACCTTTTTTAGATTTGTTTTCCATTTTTGATATATGGTGAGATGTCATGAGACACTCTTAAGTCATAATAATTGAAAGGCTGTGGAGCAAAGCAAACAAAGTACACATAATTTTTGTAATTTTTAAACAAAACAAAAGAAAACAGAGGGACAAAAAAAACAACAAAAAAACATCGGAACAAAACATATCAGAAAAAAACTAACAAAAATAATTTTGGTACTTTTGCCAAGAAAACCAAATTAAACAAAAAACGAAAAAAAAACAACATGTTTTTGTGGACTGCTGCACTTTCATTTAATTTCATCCCTCGTGTTTTTTGAGCTACAGTAGTTTCTCTCTCCTCTTAATTGTGTATTTGCAGGTGTGTCTTGTCTCTTATCCTCATTTACTCTTCCATTTAATTTGTAATCAGTTTCTTTGTCCGGTCTTGTCAACATGTACGTATGTCTTAGGCCTTCATATAGATAGATAGATAGATAGATAGACAGACAGACAGACAGACAGACAGACAGACAGATAGACAGATAGACAGATAGATAGATAGATAGATAGATAGATAGATA
>JAUCNO010001758.1:4697158-4731104 GCA_032353835.1 Enteromius viviparus | reverse complement strand
AGCTGCCAGAGTCTTGGCTCATCTGAACATTCCGTGAATGGGAGTCTATGGGATTTTTATGATTTTTAATCTTCATTATTAAAAAATCCATAAGTCGGATCAGTTAGAAAAGATATAGCACACTCTGTGAGATCAGTCTGAAGATCTGGACCGAGTTTGAAGTTTGTAGAGTTAAATCTCTAGGAGGAGATAGTGTTAACAGTTTTAGTCTCGGAATAATAATAATAAGTTTAGGTGCTACATCAGTAAGTTGGCTTTCTCAAGCCAACTTAATAACAAGTTGAGGAAAAAGAATGCAGTACTGCCCTCTACTGGGGGAAAGATAGAAAACGGCTGTGCTTGGAATGGCATACTTGTTGCACATATAGTATGTACACAAAAAGAATATTTCCTTTCAGCACAGAATACACAGGTATCCCACTATCTTTGCTAAAATATGCAATATAAAACAGAACCAACAGACCAATTTCCAACCTGGTGAACAATTTTTATTTTGATGAACGTTACAACAATGCGAAATATATATATATATTTTTTTTAAATGTACATATTGCAGTAAACACTGCCTCAGAGAGGCAGCACAGCAGCGCACAACATTCTGTCCTCCTGTCAGTAATTGGTGTCTTATTCCAGGCACAATCGAGCATGTCCCATCTGGACTATGAGTCCAGATAGCCAGAGACAATAATGAATAGAGAAACATCCATCATGCTCTTTCTCTCTCTACAATTACACTCCAGCAACCCCAGTAGCCTACAAGTAATGCCAAGACTCACCAGAGCATGTGAAAACATACATGCAGACACACGTCTATCTATCATATATACTGCTTAAGATAACAAAGGGAACACTTGTACACACAATGGGAACACAATGTAACTCCAATTCAATCACACTTCTTTGAAATCAAACTGCCCACTTAGGAAGCAACACTGATTGACAATCAATTTTACATGCGGTTGTGCAAATGGGATAGAAAACAGTTGGAAATTATTGGCAATTAGCAAGACACCCCCAGTAAAGAAGTGGTTCTGCAGGTGGTGACCACAGGCCACTTCTCAGTTCCTATGCTTTCTGGCTGCTGTTCTGGTCTCTTCTGAATGCTGGCGATGCTTTCACTCTAGTGATAGCATGAGACGGAGTCTACAACCCACACAAGTGCCTCCGGTAGTGCAGCTCATCCAGGATGGTACATCAGCGCAAGCTGTGGCAAGAAGGTTTGCTGTGTCTGTCACGTAGTGTCCAGAGCATTGAGGCGCTACCAGGAGACAGGTCAGTACACCAGGAGATGTGGAGGAGGCCATAGGAGGGCAACAACCCAGCAGCAGGATCGCTACCTCCACCTTTGTGCAAAGAGGAACAGGAGGAGCACTGCCAGAGCCTTGCGAAAGGACCTCCAGCAGGCCACAAATGTACATGTGTCTGCTGAAATGGTCAGAAATGGACTCCATGAGGGTGGTATGATGGCTCGACGTCCATAGGTGGGGGTTGAGCTTACAGCCCAACACCATGCAGGACATTTGGCATTTGCCAGAGAACACCAAGATTGGCAAATTCACCACTGGCGCCCTGTGCTCTTTACAGATGAAAGCAGGTTACACTGAGCACATGTGACAGATGTGATAGAATCTGGAGACGCTGTGGAGAACGTTCTACTGCCTGCTATATCCTCCAGCATGAACGGTTTGGCAGTGAGTCAGTAATGGTAGGGGAAGGCATTTCTTTGGAGGGCCGCACAGACCCCTTGTGATCCTCAGACTCCTTGTGAGACCATATGCCGGTGCGGTTGGCCTTGGGTTCCTCCTAATTCAAGACAATGCTAGATCCTCATGTGGCTGGAGTGTGTCAGCAGTTCCTGCAACATGAAGGCATTGATGGACTGGCCCAGCCATTCCCCAGACCTGAATCCAATTGAGCACATCTGGGACATCATGTCTCGCTCCATCCACCAACGCCACGGTGCACCACAGACTGTCCAGGAGTTGGTGGATGCTTTAGTCCAGGTCTGGGAGAAGATCCCTCATGAGACAATCCTCCACCTCATCAGGAGCATGTCCAGGCATTGTAGGGAGGTCATACAGGCACATGGAGGCCACACACACTACTGAGCCTCATTTTGACTTGTTTTAAGGACATTCCATCAAATGTGGATCAGCCTGTAGTGTGTTTTTTGAGTGTGACTCCAAATCCAGACCTCCATGGGTTAATAGATTTCATTTCCATTGATAATTTTTGTGTGATTTTGTTGTTTGCCCTTTCAACTATGTAAAGAACAAGTATTTAATAAGAATATTTCATTATATTGCGTTTTTGAGGGGGTAAACAATTATACATTGTGTGGTTTTTAGCATGTAAATGCGATATTCATACCATAGGATAGATTTCCTTGTTCCGCATAATTTTGCCTGTAGAACCACTGATGTCAAGCTTTTGCGAACTAGTCCCAGGTTTTTTACTCAATCTGGAAAAAAACACTGCAGTGCAGTTCTCTGGACTCCCTAGGTCAATAATTATCAAAAACATACTTAAATTTACCCTTTAAGCCAGGGGTGGGGAACCCTGGTCCTCGAGGGCCACAGTCCTCTACGTTTTTCATACAACCCTGCTTCACAATACCTGACTCAAATAAAATGGATCAAACAGCCAATGAAGTTCTGCACTATCATTAGTTAATTTGAATCAGGTTTGTTTGTGCAGGAAAACATGAAAACCTTGCAGGACGAGAGCCAAGGTTCCCAAAACCTGCTTTAAGCTATAACAGGGTCCTTTAGAAAAGTGGCGTGTTCAAATATAACCAAAAGTCTATAAAGCCTAAATGAAAACTCAAAACTTCACAAAACCTGCTGAGCACATGCAACAGGCGAATCTAAACAAGCGTGCAAGGTTTTAGCGAGATTGCACCACAAATGGCCACAAATAAATAATATGTAATATCTTTTTCCTATGTGCTTAAATGACTAAAGTGCTTGAGCCGTGCTTGCAGCTATATATTTTGTTTTTTACTGTATTTTTTGACAAATGCAGTTGAACATAACACTAATGCTCTCTTACTTACTGATCCAAAACATTTGAAGTAATTTATGTAATATAACTTAATAAGAATATAGGTGCAAAATAAGATTTTATCCAAAGATTTTTGCCAGTCAAGAACAGCCCATATTAGACAGAGACGAGCTATATTGCGTGTACAGAGTAATTCACCAGTTCACCTCAGTCTGACGAGAAACGTCTTTATTAAGTCTGAAACCTGCCATATAGATGCAACTGCACAGTATTACGAATTCTCTCTCTCTCTTACATTCTTTTACCCTCTCTTGTTCTCTTATTTCTCTCTCACAATCACCATTTCTCACTGTCATGCTTTTCTCTCCTGCAGCTGAATGGAAGCATTTGTTCCCCTTAGCAAATATAACATGGCTGTTTGTGTTTAGCTCTCATGGATGGGAGATGGAGTCATAAGACCAGGTCTGCAGACACACACACACACACACACGCTTTCCCATGCAAGTCATATGAGTTATACAGCTTAATCAGTGATAGTGAGAGAGGGGAAGATTTGGAGATGGAGGATTTCCTGTGGAGAATTCGGGTCTGGGCGTCTTTGAGCTTGAGGAGATGTTGTTGGTGTTGTGGAGATAAAAGAAATGAAGTCAGAAGGCAAGAAAAAGAGGAAATGTTTGAGATGAGAGTGGAAGAGATAAAAGAAGCAATGACAACGGAAGAAAAAACATCCAAAACTTGGAGTGTATCCTCCCTCCCAGTCGCTGAGGTCAGATGGGTGCGTGTTTGTGTGTGTGAGACTGTTTGACATCAAACAGCGCTATATGATGATGTATTACAGTACTGGATTACAATAACAATGACATTTACAACTTTACAGAAGAACTTCATAATGTTATTGAGAAATAGGTCTGGTTTTGAATACTGTATGACAAGGTTCTCAAATTTACAGCAGTGTTGAGGGGTTCGCCTTTTTTTAGCATTTCTAGTTTTCTTGAGATTCAAGTTTATTGTATTTGATTGAAGGGAAGCTTTAGTTCCAGATGATATAATTATATGGTTACAGTACATTCTGTACGAGTCCATTCTGAGAATGTCAGCTATCCCTGTGTGCGATGAAATGACTAAAACGAAGGAGACCGAAATAGGGAATATTAGAGCTAAAAGAGACTTTACCCTACAACTTTGTGCTGTTGTTATCCTTACATCAATATTACTATAGCTCCTGCCATAATACCATGGCTGAGATTTTTAAAGACTTTTTTTTACACAGTTTGACGGTGTCTTGCATTCATTTATTGTTTGATTTGATTATTGTTTTAATGAATAACTGCAGGACCCTTCTTTCATGTTTTACACATAATTAGCTTTTATAGAAGCTACAGCACCACATAAAATGTTATGTTATGGGTTTTAAAGATAGGGGGGGGGGGGCAAAGAAAAAACAAGAAAAGGTCTCTTATTGTCAGCATAGCTGCATTTATTTGATCAGTAAAAACAGTCAGGGATTTGGAAGGAGGACCCAATCGCAGGTTGAGTAAAGAGGGGGCTTTATTAACAAAACAGATTGATACAAGAGGATAGCGAATTGCAGAAGTGAGAACATTAGGAGCACTGGAACAATCTCAGGCAGCAACTGGCAGACTATTACAGCAACAGGAGAAGCCTGACTGGGGAGATAGAGAGAACAAGACAAGATTGAGCTAGATATATGTAGGCTGAAATTGAGTGCCAGGTGCCAGGCAAGGAGAACCAGTGGGGGGGACAGGACCTAAGGTACAAAGACAAGACAGGGCAAGACTCCACAGAAACAGAAATACACAAGAAGCAGGCAGGGGAATCATTTTAAAAAAGTAGTTATGATCATAAAGTGCAAAACAAGAGATCAAGACTAGAAGAACTAATGATGCTAAAATAAAAGAAAGCAAATACAAACTAAAGCAAAACAAGAGAAGAGCACAAAACTACAAAGGACTAGACAGGGGCACAAGAAAACCCATTTAGCCACAGACAGAATCTTGAAAAAAAAAAAATATATTGTGTAATATTATTCAGATTTTTTACAAATAATTTAAATTTTCAATTTCTATTTTAACTTATTCCAGTGATTGAATGGATATTCCAGTCTTTAGTGTCCTTGAGAAATTATTATAATATGCTGATTTGGTGTTCAAAAAATATTTCAAATTGTTACTAAATTTAAAAATCATATCTGCTCCTTAAGATTTTTGTGGAAACTGTGATACATTTTTCCAGGATTTACCGATGAATGTCAAAACAGTATTTATTTTAAAGAACATCTTCCATAACATTATACATATTTTACTCACTTTTGATCAGTTTAATGCATTTCAATGCATTTCATTTCTTTAAACAAGTGTGTGTGTTTGTGTATGTATATACAGTATATATTACTGCTGGCCAAAGATTAATTGCGATGCATGCATGTATATGTTTAAAAAAAATATGCTATGTTTAGATTATACTAAATATAATTTATAAATGAATTATATTAAATATAATATTTATAAATTTATATGAATATACATGTAAATATATTTCAAAACATATGCTGTTTATATGCTATACATAATAAATATACACAGTACATGTAAACGTATTATGTTAACAAAAAACTTTATTTATGATGCAGTTAATCATTGACAGCAAGATATACATATACATATGCGTATACATATAATCATTTAAATGTATTATTTAAATGTAAAGCATTTAATCAGCATGTAAAGCACTTTAGGATTCAGAGCGAGTACAGATTAAAACCCTGAAGCCACATATGCATGAAAATGAGGACACGCTTTACACTTGTACACAGACAGGTGTGATGGATACAGTAGGATGGCTGTATCAGCGAAACAAGGTGTAATAACATCGCACACTGTATCTGATATAGATCAAACCATCCCGGTGTCTTGGTGTCTGCTTTCAGCTAGGTGAGCTGGACGGGGTGGAGAAACCACAGCCGCACTGGTTTCACACGCTGCAGGTGCGACGGCTCAGAGTTCAGAGGGGTCGCAGTAACAGTGATCCTATGGGAGGAAAGAGCTTCCAGCAAGAGTTCCAGTGGGTGAGGAACTCAGACACACACAAGGGCTTCAAGCGTCGATACACAGAGAGCAAACAATGCACAGTATTGAGCAATGTTACTTTTAAAAGTAACAATTTGCAATACATTTATATAAACTGTCAACATTGTCACATTGTAATATACTAGTAATATTAACCTTATAAGCCCTTATTAATACTTTGTACTTTTTTAGCATATCAGGTTTGTTTTTAAGATTAAAATTTACTAGACTGAAGCAACTTGGGTTTACTACATACTCCATACGTCATTTATATTAAAATGTATGTATTAAATATAATACAACAGATTTTGAGGGATGTTTACCCATACATTTCTCAGTCAGCACTATATTGCATTGCGGCATATGTTTTGCCCCCTGCAATAAAAATGACAGAGCTTTTATTAGAAAATTTAAAATTTAAATATCGTCTTACCAAGACATATTTTTGGTAGATATAAAGTCACAATTGATATTTATATGCATTTTTTGCTTCTTATTCTATTATAGGGATCTTATTGATTTACAATAACAAACTATTACAATTTCATCTTAATTTTTGCCCATAGCATCTGCACAGAATTGCATATTTTGGCTCAATTTGGACCTTGGAATAAAACTCTTTTTTACATTTTTTCTTTTTTGAGCATTTTATTTTAAAGATATCACACTGTATGAGCCATGAAAACTGGATCTGTCAAATATATTTAACTTATATATATATATATAAACTTGCATTGCTTTGGTTTCATTGCTTTGAGTTAAAAATGTATTGGGGTGCACCAAAGAGATCTATACCTTTCTTTAATTTCAATGGCAGTTGCTTGGCTGGTGAAATAACAGCATGTGCGTTTCATTCACAGAAAACTGGCCTGCAATTTGGGAACGCAACATCTTATCTGAATCTTGAAAAACTTGGAGAGGGCACATATGCCACAGTGTACAAAGGAATTAGCAGGTTTGTAGTATACGCCGATACTCATACAGTGTAGTTCATATCTAGATGACGCCAATAGGGAGACATTTCTAAACTAAGACAAGATTAATGTTTTATGGCAGTATTCGGTTAGCAAGCACATTATTCAGATACACCACCCTGTGGCTTTGTTCTTCTGTATAATAGACAGCAAATGATTCTTTTCATTGCCTCCCTGTAGGCATTCCTTGAGTTCTTATATGGCAGCTTGTTTTACATGGATTCATTTTATAAGGTCATCCTGCAACATATGTATACCCTCCCGAGACTTACACTGAGAGGCAGTTTGATGTTGTTGTAAAACAACCAATGCTTTGTAATAAGAAACAGCTCCCATACATCTGCAGCTGTCTTAGGATAGAAAGCTGTACATTAAGTAACAGTTTTGCTTATTTATGTGGTTAAAGGAACAATATTACCTCACCTAAACTGATCTTGGAATACGCAATTTTGGAATATCCACAGCGGTTGGATTTACGTTCCAAAAATGGCATCATAAATTTAACCACTACTAAATACCACCAGATAGGCTTTCCAAATCCATAAAATTGCAGATTCCATTACTTCCTATTGAAACAGGAAGCTGGGGCAGGACACATCAAAGAGCTTTTTAGTCATAACATAAGCAGGTGTTATTTGATCAAAGGCGCATTCTCTTAACATTGAAAAAAAAATTCTACAATTTACATTTTCCAGGAATAAACTAGCATATAAATAACCTTATAGCCAATATTCAAAACTCCAAATGTGCATAATGTCTTTAAAAGGAAGAGCTTGTGATAGTGTTTATTCTCCAGAAAGCAGAGGTCAGGTAAACTGTTTGTGAATTATGCTGAGGTTTTTCTGTGTTTGTAATAGGATAAATGGTCATCTTGTGGCTTTAAAGGTGATTCACACGAAAACTGAGGAAGGAATTCCATTCACAGCTATTAGAGAAGGTATAGCAACAGCAAAACACACACACACACACACACACACACAGCCAAGAATCAAAGTTCTGTAATGTGGGGTATTCAAGGTGGTCCAACACTATCTAGAATGTCACTTTTTTTTAATAAAGTATATATATATATAATATTTTACTATGTTACTGTTTTTAATCTATTTTAAATGAAAGAGCCTTGGTGAGCAAGGCTTGATATGGGATTGCATTGCACTTGTTAAAACCGTATGCTTGTTTATTTGTGATTATTCCCAGCCTCTTTGTTAAAGGGCCTTAAACATGCCAACATCGTCTTGCTTCATGACATCATCCACACGCGAGAGTCTCTCACCTTTGTCTTTGAGTATGTGGTGAGTCTAAGACGCTGGCAGTCACTTTCTTAGTTTTTTGTATCTGTCAGTCATATTTGACATATTTTTCGCTCCCAGCAAACAGATTTGGCTCAATACATGATTCAGCATCCTGGCGGACTTCACTCGTACAACATCAGGGTAAACAAACACATGAATGCGTAAAAAATACACAAGGTCAAAATAATAAGCTGGCTTTCTCACGCTCAGTCTGTTTCTCCAGCTCTTCATGTTTCAGTTGCTGCGAGGATTGTCTTACATCCACAGCAGAAGAATTCTTCATCGAGACCTCAAACCTCAGAATTTGCTCATCAGTTATTTGGGGGAGCTCAAATTAGCCGATTTTGGTAGTTTCACTTACACAAACACTAACATGCTTTCTAATATGCTCCATTATGCATTCTAAGCCATGATGGGCCTTTTATTCATTCAGGTCTGGCCCGATCTAAGTCCATACCGTGCCAAACATACTCAGCTGAGGTCGTGACTTTATGGTACCGCCCGCCAGATGTTCTTATGGGCTCCACTGATTACTCCACAGCCCTGGACATCTGGTGAGTCCTTGTACACACACACACGCAAACATGTTCATTCTTCTCAGAAATATTCATAATAGTGAGAGCAACTGGTGCAATTCTTGATCGTTTAAGCATTTAAATGATTTAAAACTTTTCAAGCTCAAGATGATAAGAAAGAGAAGTCAATATGCATATAGTTGATAAAACTGTTTTTAAATAGTTAAAAATTGCATGTTTGTGCATTTGGTCTTAAAGTGATAGTCACTTAATATACCTACTGCTGTCTGTGTCATTAATGTTAGTTAAAGAACGAAAAAAAATAATGCTGTCAAATCAATGAATCATGATTACTTGGTATAAATACACACACATACATGTATACATTTAAGAAGCATAAGGAGCTTTATACATGCCAGTAGCATAGTATGTATGAATTTGCAATACTTCAACAACAGACCAGCTTTTTACTTAAAAAAATGCAAGAATACCATACAAGCATATCACATTATAGAGCAATAAAATCAAGCAAGCTTATACATCTTATAAAACATTAACCACGACTGAATACTGTTCAAATTAAAGAGTAGCTATATTTTAGTGCACTTACAGTACTTTACTTTCCGATAAGCTACAATCGTCATGAATTAGATCAAATTGGAATATATTTATATTTTTTCCTCCCAGAGCAATTCAAAAATAACAGGTTTGAGCGCATTGAATAGCATTGCACTGTAGATAAAATTGGAGATGAATCATAGGTGGCCCAAAAACTATGATTAAAACAGCATTAATGTGAGCAGGCAGATTACTCATTCATCATCTCATGACTGTTGCAACAACGACAACGGCTCACTTACATAATGTTTCACTGTAAACTGAAATATTGCACATATGGTAGGGTTTCATCTAATGTTAAATAAATGATTTCCTCTGCGAATCTGCCCACGGCGGCTTATGTTACTGCTGAAGAAATACTCGGAATAGTGTCATTTTTCATACAGTGCTATTTTATAGTTTTTATTACAGATTTTTTGATTGCTCTACAATGTGATGTTGTTTGTATAACGTTTTTGCATTTTGTTTAAGTAAAAAGCTCATCTGTGTCTGAATGTAACTAGCATATAAACGCAGCCTGCCTTGTGCGTTTGTTTTTCTTTGTTTTATCATAGCAGATTAATGATGGAAAAAACTGATTGCTAATTAATCACAACAACCAAACCCTGCGGATATTGCTATTCATACAGGCTACAGCGGAAGTTATTTTACACAACTATTTTAAGTTTTCGAACAGGGAACGTAAAAAACATTTGCACCAAAAAAATCCTTAGTGTTCATCAAGTTAGTTTACTGTAATTTACTGACACTGGATAAACATTTCCATATACTTTTAGATTTAAATATTATCCAACTTAAGATATGCCAAAAATAATAATAATAATAATAATAATAATAATTGACTAAAAAACAATGTTCTTTATGTTTGATTTTGGTCATCTATTGCATTTTTATATTATATTTTTAACTGAAATAAAAATCAGCTGTTACCCAACACTCAGTTTAGGTCTGACAGATGTGTATTTATATATATGTTGATGTTTAGGGGAGCCGGCTGCATTTTTATCGAGATGCTACAGGGGTCACCAGCGTTTCCTGGTGTAGCTGATGTCTTTGAGCAGCTGTTGAAGATTTGGGCTGTGAGTCTGTTTGTGAGAATGTACTAAAACTGTGTGAAGATTCTCTTCGATCCAGGTATTTATTCGAGGTATTTCCTCGTGAATAATCTCTCATCTTCTTTCCTTCTGAGGTCCTCGGGGTCCCGACTGAGGAGAGCTGGCCAGGTGTCAGTGATCTGCCAAACTATAAACCAGGTGTGTGCAATACCCTTCTTTCATCCGTCTCTGTACTGTAATCTCACAGATGTCCGCTATGAGAGGTGATTTCCTGCCTCAGCACAGATTTGTCTCAGTCGTTAAATGCATGCATCTGTGTTAGATACATAAAAATGTACTTGCATTAATTGGTTTTATGTAAGTCAATGGAATAATGAAATTTAAATTGAATAAACTTAACAAAATTATGTTATAGCAATTATAGTAATTTTAGGAGTTAGATCAAGAAAAAATATGTTCTTAAAGGGTAATTTCCCCTAAAAATGGAATTCTGTCATCATTTACTCTCATGTTGTTCCAAACCTGTATGACTTACTTCCTTCTGTGGGACACAAAATATGGTTTGTATTATGATGTTATTCATTGACAATCTTCCCCTAAATCATAGCTCTCAATCTCATTCACACATGCACGTATTTAGACTTGCCAAGTGCAGATGCATCATGCAGTTCATCAAAGCCGCTCACTCTTGCATGCCTCGTCTCATATGGTCTCTAAAGATTTTAAATATAGCCGCAAATCATACGGCAGTTTTTATGGTTCCTTTTAGGGCAGTGGTTCTCAAACATTTGGAATCCAAGACTTCTCTCACAACAACAATATTCAAAGGCCAAATGATTTTTACAGTTGTTTATGGTTTGCTGGATAAGGATTTTTTTATCATGTTTTTACTCAATTTCTATCTGATAAAAAGGTTAGATCTTGAAGCTAAAACAATTTAAGTTCATTAAATGCCAGTTGAGTTGTAATGTTTCATTTGTACATCTAGAAATTACACTTTTAAAATAAGGTGACCTCATGTTTTCCAAGACTGTGGGAAGTTTGCTAAGACCCCATTTCAGAACCACAGTTCTTCTGCCACATTGATAGATTTTTTTTTTATTTTATTGATATTTGATGTAGGACTGATAATTTGTGCTGGGCCGTTTCTCTTTTTTTAAATTTTGATTACATTTATATATATATATACATATATATATTTCTATATTTAATATTAATTATATATATATATATATATATAATTTTAATTATATATATATTTATATATATAATGTTATAATATATTTATAGCATTATTTATTATATATAAATATATTCTATATGTAAATATCCAATGTAAATATTTACAAGATATATACTATATGTGTGTGTATTTCTATATACATAATAAATATACACAATACACACAGATATATCATGTAAACAAAAACTTTTATTTTGGATGTGATTCATCGCGATTAATCGCTTGACAACACTATAAACAATATATTGCACTTTGGTATTTGTCAAATTATTTACCTACAGCAGCAAAACTTGAAAATTGCTTATTGACATGATAATTGCTTTCTTTTGCATGGTAAAATTATGATCAAGTTTCAAATATCAAGTTTCTTCCACAAACAATTTTTTATTTCGTGTTTTCTGTGAAAGAAAGTCATAAGTAAATGAGAGCATTGTCATTGTTAGTCAACTTTTTGACTTTTTTTTTTACAGTTTAGTAGATGCTGTTATCCAGTAAATGCGCATGCATCCATAAATGTAGAATTAGAAGGACACCGTCATCTGTATGCACTGTGTGTGTGCTTGGCAGTGTGTGGGTGTAAACTTGTTGCCAAGGGCCTGTCGTTTTAATAACATGCAGTCATACAAACAGAAAATGGCTAGAGCAAATTCACAGAGTTGTGCTGAAGCTGTGTTTCTAGTATAAATCATTTTGTGTGTATAGGTGTTCTGTTAGAGGTTGTGTTGGCCATGAGTTGACTTGACACCTTTGAGTCAGACACAAACACACACCTTCACACACTCATGCAGGAAGGGGGTTGATGTCTTTCCATTGCAGTCCTGGAAATAAAGTGCAGACTCATTTCACAGGTGCACAAATGAGCAATGTGAGGTGGCTTTGGGAAGTATGCCTCATTTAGAGTGTGTGGGTACTGATGGAGACGGTGTGTGTGTGGTAGGTAAACTCCTGGCAGGCCTAGCCTGCTGTGTTTCTCTATGAATCTGGGTTTATCTAAGCCCGGGGCTGCTCCAAGTGTGTGTGTGTATGTGTTGGAAAGAAGCTACCTGAACCCGCTGTGGTCTCTCAGGTATATCCAGGTGTGCTGAAGCGTAAGTGTGGCCTCAGGTTTCAGCCAAGAATGACCGGGTGGCCGTGACCACAAACCCTGACAAGAAGGACACTCATTTTAAAGCTTCTTCAAACATTCTTTATAGTATTTTAGTACTTTTATAGGGTTCTTTATAGTGGTTAGAAATTTTCTTTTGATGTTAAAAAAAGTTGTAGTTTACACAAAATGGAAACTATAGCTCACTGTCTCAGCAGTTATTTTATTATTTAAATACAATTATATAGGGGTGGTTAATATGACATTTCACAACATGAATTATATTTCATGATTATATATATAACAATGTTGTTATTGTAAATATTTGTTATTAAAAGTTAGAACAAATATACAAATTATAAACAATAGATAATATGAGAAACACTTTATTTCACAAAACCAGGAGCACAGGTATATTTGTAGCAATTTGAAGAAATCATTAGTATATTAAGTAAAAATCATGTTCCATGAAGATATTTTGTAATTAAAATAGCTATATCTCTGACAAATATTGTCCTATTTAACAAACTATTTCAGCATTCGGATGATGTATACATTTTTATTTCACTAAATTGGACGTTATGACTGGTTTTGTGGTCCAGGGTCTCATATATAATCGTCACGATATATATTGTGATACTTCCCGGCCCAACAATTATTACAATACTTAAATTTTTTTATTTGTTGTCACTGTATTAGTTATTTTTAATTTTAGCAATTTTCGGACATACAATTTATTTTTTTCAGTTAGTTGCCAAGACAACATTTTATTGTTATTTTTTATTTTATTTCAGTTAACTAAATTATTTACTATTTTACATTTTAGTTAATAATAAGGACACTGTACAAAAGAAGCAATTCATCAGAATGTCCATGCTGCTTTTTTCCATTTATCAAAAGCGTACACACAGTACCATACCATTGGCTGTCATCTCCAAAAAACTGGCTTCTTGGCTGACCTCTATATCGATGTATAAGTTAAGCTGCATTCGTTCTAATGGTGAAATTGTGACTTTTTGTAATTTTTTATTTTTTTGTATTGTTCTATCCTCATTCATTTATTCTCTTTTGCGCTTACATCATACATGAAGTCAGAGGTCAGCTAAGGAGCCGGAACTCAACTCTCTTGCGAAGGGATATATAGCTGTTGGCCACCATCCACCAGCATTACCAAGGTTGGAAGAGCCAGGATAAATAAAAAAAAAAACTCAGACTGTGTTTGTCTGAAAGAAGAAAGTCATATACACCTAGGATGGCTTGGGGGTGAATAAAATAGGGGGCAATTATCATTTTTGGGTGAACTATATTTTTTTTTAAGTGACCTTTACAGCCCTTAATTTGTAAAAGAGCAGCATGAACATTCTGCCAAATATCTCTTTTAGTGCTCCACAGAAGATACAAATTTGGAACAGCACAAGAGATGAAGGCTCTCATAGATTGTCTCGTGCCTCATTGTCTTAACGTGCTTTGAGTGAAGATACCTGATCAGAGCTGGATGTTCTGGTGGTCTGTTAACTAAAAGAGGTCTCTTTGTGTTCCTGTAGAGTGGTTCCTGCCCTGCAAGCCCCAGCAATTTCGAGATGTCTGGAAAAGGTAAGACCAGTTCATGCGTGCATGCTCGTGTGCATATTTGTGTGCGTTTTGGCTTAGAGTGGGAACAGAAGGGTTTTTGTATAGCGGTCCTCATCTCTCTTCCTCCACCCCCACCTCTAATGGATGTCTGACCCATAGCTCTCTTTATGTGTGTGTGTGTGTGTGTGTGTGTGTACATTGGCTTAGACTCGCTCAGTTACCCTATAAGACGGAGGATCTGGCCCAGCAGATGCTGATGATGAATCCAAAGGACAGGATTTCAGCCCAGGATGCATTGCTACACCCATATTTCAACACTCTTCCACCTCCGTTAATGCATCTAAGGGACAGTAAGTGCTGGAGAATTTCACTATATGAGCGGAATGCACGCAATTCCAGCTTCAAAGGTTAATCCGGTCCCGTTACAGACAAGATCAAAGTTAAATCCCTCTTAGTTACTGTCAAAACTGGCAACCTTTTCAACGCCGACTCAAGATGCAAAGAGATTATGCAATCTTAGAAACGTCTTTTTGCTCCTAACCTTCTCTCTTTTTCCGTCAGCTGTGTCCATCTTTAAGGTGCCGGGTGTGAGGTTAGAGACCGAAGCAAGGGATATCTTCAGCCCCAGCAGACGAATGAAATCGCCTCTTGCTCCTCTGGCCAAGTGCTGGTGAAAATCTCGCTTTTGTAAATAGTTGGTGTGCTTGCAAAACCAAAAAACGCACCAGCATGAGCAAATGTAACCCTGTCGCAGCATGATGGTCAGTTCGTATGTTGTTTATTCAGATCTTAATCTGCTTAATCAAATATGTTTCTGAAAGAATATCAGATTCTCTTTCATAAAATGAGATTACATTTTTACAATTTGGACCTAGTGTACCAGATTTTACCACTGTATTTCATATACATTCTATATCTTGAGATCCATATAGACCTTTTTTTTTAATGCGGGAGTGCATTCATCCATTTGTTACTTGAACATGTGAGGCTTCCTGTCATTTTAGCTGTACAAAAAATAGTCCCTTACGCTGCTTGATGTTGCAAACTGGTATTCGTTATCATGTTATTTTATTATAATAATCATAAACACACCAGTTTGTTGCACAAATAGTTTTACCGCTTTTTCTTATTCTTTTAATTGGAGCAGTTGAAATGGGAAGTCTCACATATTCCCCGGAAATAGATGAGAAAATAGAGAGAGGATCTCTGCAAACTGATGTCCAGAGACTGTTTACAGTACACTTTCATTGTGAATACGTTTCAATTATATGCACTTATTAATTTTATATACGTAATTTAGTTTTTGTATATTTTGCACAGAAAAGAGATGAAGAGTGCGCAAGAGAGATGATTTGGGAATATGATATGAAAATATGTGGAAGAATATACCTACTAATATTTCAAAGCTCTATTGTGTAGTGTGCAGGTGAAAAAAAAACGACTTGTATGCATTCATAAAACACACCTGGAGAGTCTCACCCGAAATTACCTGTTTTTGTAATGCACATACTCATATTTCTCCTGTACGCTGATGCCCACTGTGTCAAAACATGTTCAGAACTGTTTTTAGCTGTGTTTGTATCAAGTTCATAATTAATAGTTTCTGTATCTTTACATTTTTTACATATTAGAAATGTCTGTATATGATGTTAAAATTCACATTATGTGCTGCTTCTCAGTCTGTGTTCTAAAGGAGAAATGTAAAGCAATATCGGTCACCGACATTAAAAAAAAAGTTTCAAATAATAGAAACAATCACATTGCCAGTCACTCGATGCTGATGTCGTTAATGGATGTGCCTGGGTACTTTCACACACTTTAACATAATGCAATACTGTAAAATCTGGGTATGTGTTCATACAATTGTATACAATCCCACTGTGTCTTGACTTCTGATTAAATATTGAAATAATTACACCAGCGTCTTTAGATTCAATGGAGTAAATAAATATAAAAAAAATAAAAATAACAAAATTTTATATAATTATTGTTTCGTTCTGCTTGAAATCATAAGAATACATTTTCTTATTCTGTTTATATTTCTTTTCCATAGATCATTCAAACTAGTTTTAATCAGCCAAGTCAGCCAGATGTTTGGCGTGATTTATTTTGGCCATTTAGACAACAAGACCCCCGCTTGAGAGACCACAGTTTTTTTTATGCTAACCATCCATTAAACACAATCCAGATAGAGGAACTACAAAGAAAGGGATGGACATTTTGGGACAAATAAGGAATACATTTCATTGGGCTGGATCAGGTGAGTTGTGTAACTTCTGGGGTTTTATATGAAGATGGTGCGGAGAGTAGAACTTCCTGTCTCGTTATGAAACCAAATGGGCAACACAATGACCAACAAGCTTGCAAGAGATCACATTTCATTTAAACCCGAAGGGCTTTACACACACGCAAACACACACACACACATACAGGAAAATCAAACCTCCATTCTTCTTCTATATTTTTCCATCTGGTTCTATTAAAGGCAGCGCTCCTGCAGTTACTGTACCAGCCGTTAGAGGGCGCGATCTTTCGCACAAATTCAAATCAAGAGCTGGGGACAGTTGCATAAACTTAGCCTTCATGGTAAGAGCTAGTCTGACTAACTAGTAGTGATCTGTTTTATTTTTTGTAATTACCTTAGACTAATATATATATTTGAATTAAAAAAAAAACTGTGACCAGTCTTAAAGAAAAATTTAGCTTAAAGAAAATGTGCATTTATTGTGGCATGTCGTCACAAAAGGGTCACAGTGTTTTTAGTACAGAAACAAAAGTAGAAATATCCTAGGTAAATGAACCCATCATGACAAAAAAAAAAGTGTAGTAAAAAGGATAAGAATTAGCCTCACACTTCTTTGCAGACATTTTAGCGTTCTTCATCATAAAGCTGATTTCAGCAAGTCTGTGAAATGTGTGAGTTGGTTTCCGTCACGGGAGTCGGTGGGTGGAGAGAGTTCTGACGGAGTGATTCAAGGCCATGAAATGAAAAGCTGAAAGCTCAGATGGTCTCTCTCAGTATGTATTTTCCTAGGCTTAGCTCACTTTGATGTGGTCTTGTTAACGCTATTGCAGCGCCAGCAAGGTTTTATATGGGTTATGTTTATGATATTAATTAATGTCAAAGCACAAGGTCATAAGACCTCCGTTAGGTAAAGTAGAAACTATTAAGTGCTTACTGATGTCGGTAAAGCTCTGACAGATATAAAATGGTAAAGGCCTGTATAAACACACGTACCAGCCAAAAACGTCACACGGACCAATACTCACTCATAAAGTGTGCACAATACAGTGGTGGAGATCCATTACTCACTGCTGAATTAAAGCAATCTGCAATGGTCCACATACCCGTTTCTTTTTACCCATAAGTGCATTTAAGAGTGCAATTTGAGGAGAGACAGTTCCAGTGTATTCCTACAGAAACATAGGTTTAGGATCCACGGAGAACTGAGCAAACAAAGAACAAAAATGAATCTGCCGTCTGTCTTCAGTGTTCAGGCATCTCATGCGATATCCTGATGATTTGAGAATGCATGAGGACATTCCATTAAACCATTCATCTGTCATCACCCACTCCACCCACAACAGGATACTTTCAGCCGGAATAACTACAGTATCTCGAGTCTAACACCCTGAAATCTCCTCTTAGCTTCTTCTAACACACTCTCCACTTAAATATGATTTGTTAGAGGTGAAAAGAAAACTTGAGTCATACTTCTCAGTCCATGTGCACAGTTTGCTCCTTACTGGAAATCCTATAACATCAAAGTGATTAGTTATAATTATTCCAAGGCTTATTATTTCCAGAACCCCCTAACAAATGTGTACCACTCAATACACTTTAGCCACACCCTAGCAACCACTTAGAGCATCCTAGCAACGTTTTAGCAACCATATACAGAGCTTGTATCTATCTATCTATCTATCTATCGGTCTGTCTGTAACTAATAAGAAGACTTTGGCAACCATATAGCAAAGCATCAGCAACCAATAATAGCATGCAATCAAGTGCTTATTAAACAAAAAGAACAATTTTGAAACAAAAGAACACCACTGACCACCTACTGACAACATTCTAAGTACTATGTCTTTGCAACTATATTATAGCTGAGCTACTGTATGTTTTTTCTTTAAAGTATTGTATCTATCTGTCTGCCAATCCACTTAAAGGGCTACTCCACCCCGAAATGATTTTTTTTCCCTTAATCACTTACCACCATGTCGTTCCAAACCCATAAAAGCTTGTCTTCGGAATACAATTTAAGATATTTTGGATGAAAACCAGGAGGCTCATTGACTGCCAAGTAATGAACACTGCCAAGACCCAGAAAAGTATGAAAGACATCATGAAAAACAATCCATCTGCCTTTAGTGGTTCAATCTGAATTTTATGAAGTGATGAGAATACCCTTTGTATAAAAAGAAAATAAAAAACAACGACTTTATTAAATAATTTGTCTCTGTGTCTTTCCATGTCACCGTTGCACCATTTTGAAGAGTTTGAGCACAAACTGTATACGCTGTTCTGGGTCAGCCACAACACAAGGATACACTGTTTTCATTCAAATCAAAGTGTACATTTAGAAAACAAATAAAGTTGTTATTTTTTCTTTTCTTTGTGTAGAAAAAAAATCTTCATAAATATTGAACCACTGATGGCAGACGGACTATATTTGACAATGTCTTTTATGGACCATGTTCATTACATTACTATTCAAAAGTTTGGGGTCAGTCATTTTTTATTTATTTTTTATTCAGGAGGAATGTGTTAAATGAATATGTATCACAGTAAAGACTAATATTGCTAGAAATAGTTTCTATTTTTAACAAATATTGTTCTATTAAACTTTCTATTAATCAATGAATCAAAGAAAAAAAAAGTACCACAGGTTACAAAAAAACAACATTAAGCAGTAGCTACAATGATTTCTGAAGGATCCTGTGACAATGAAGACTGGGGTAAACATACTGAAAATTCAGTACTGCGTCACAGACATAAATTCTAATTTAAAGTATATTCAAATAAGAAAACAATATTAGAAATTACAGTAATATTATATAACAAAGTTAACATTTTTTCTGTATTTCTGATGGAATAAAAACAGGCTTGATGAGCAGAAGAGACTCCACCCGAGGGTTATGCATAAACTGAGAAAGTATAGCTCAAATGTATTTGCTAGCTACTGTAATTCTGTTATCAGATTTATGTTACTGTTGACTGTATATGAAGAAAGGAAAAAGCAAATGGCACATGACACTGTCTGAAATGACACAGGCACTAAATAACGAATGCGATGTGTCAGGATTTTGCATTAGCCTTTCACGTGGAGGATAAACATGAGAAAGGCATTTGGCCTGTTGGGTAACGTTTCAAGGTTGCAGTAGCATTTGTTTGGCAGCATGTGTAGCTGAGGAAGGCGACTGTGAAGTGTGAGAGAGTGTTTTGGGTTCGGAGCGTGTGTGGTCTCGGGCTCTCACAGCTTTTGTGGCTCTCTCTGTTTATTCATGGCTTCTCAAACACATGCAAGAGACAGCTGTTACTCCCAACCTCCACGCAGGCCTCACAAGCCTGGGGCTGGATTTACACACAACAGCCAGAGAGGTGTCACTGTATCTGGGGCGGAGTGTGAGGATTTGTGCGTCAGGGGATGTGTGAGCTGTCACAAAAAAACGTTTTACTGTTAATCATGTATGGATGTTGATAGCTGTATCTGTGTTTTTGGAGTACAGAGTGACTTAAAACAGTACAGCTATGTTTGGAATCTTCCATTAAATTGGATTTTTTCCTTCTTTTCATCAAACGTTTAAATTTTTTTTGTTGTTTTTGCGAGAGCAATCTTAAGAGACACCGTCTTTACTTTATTATCTTATGCAACTATCTGGAATCTCATGAAACACTGGCTTTTTTCCCATTGAAAATATTTTCCTCTTACCCTCCTCCCGATCCTTCAGTGCTCTTTCTTTCCTGTCTTCCTCTCCTCCCTGCTCCATTTGAGATTGAGTCTTCAAACAATAGATCCCCCTGCCTACTCATTTAATCTGCATATCACTCTTCCATTGACCATTATCAACAAAATAGCCACCCATACTTAACATGCAAATTATCTAGTTATTTGGAGAAAGAGAGAGAAAGAGTGAGGCCCAGTGGGGGGTCTGCTGGAGGAGCGTGGGTTTCCTTTAACATAATGGGATTTTAACTGGGGGAAGGGGCTTATTGTCTTTTGGCGGCTCATTGAAACCTTTCAGTTTTTTGGTTTTGTTGATAAGGTGTACCTGTTAAACTGTCTCAACTTTTGTCTCCAAAATCTTTTGAGCACATGTTACTTTCTAGTAGTTATTCATAACCTCTAAACATATTTTAGTAGAGCGCGCCATGTTTAAACCTGAACCTGTCTGAAATAGGAAGAAAGCTAAATCTAGGCTATAAAACATTAACATGTCCAGTTTTCTTTTGACGCATGTAAAAACAAGGAACTTGTTTATTTATGTGTTTATCTATGTGTCAAGCTTTCAAAGCAGAAACAAACAGCTCATATAAATTCTGTCATACAAAAATTGTTTTATTTAAGCTGTTAAGCATTCTTTTAGAATTAGGAATAAACTTCATGCCAGACTGAAAAAGCTAATGTCAACTTAGTTCTCATTTAAGAGCTTGGGACAAGATTGAAAATGTTATGTTAATTTGAAATTCAAAATTGCAGGTAAATAAAATTTGTATCTCTTTATTCAGTAGGAATTTGTTCAATTCATTTAAAAGGAAAATAAAGACCATTAAACTGTTACAAAAACAATTTCAATTGCAATATTTAATCTTCAGTTTTCTGAACCTAAAGAATATTGAAAAAATATTTTTTTTCAGCACAGCTGTTTAACACTGGTACAATTAAGAAATGTTTTTTCTTAATCAGCATGTCAGAATAATGTCTGAAGATTCATGTGACACATTTCATTTTAAACTAAAAATTAAATATCTAAAATTGTAATAATATTACACGATGTGAGTTTTGTTTTGCTGTATTTTGGATCAAAACATGCTCTTTAGTGAGCATAAGAGACTTCCTTCAAAAGCAACAAAAAAAATAATTTTTGAAAGAATAGGGTTTTTATTACATTAGTCTTATGTAATGTTCTTGTCATACTAACATAACAGCAAGAACTGTCATGAAAGTGCATGACTGTAAACTCTTTAACTTCATTCATAGACTTCTGTTATGTAGAAGAGTGTGTTTTAAACTACTATAATTTGTAGCCCAATGCATTACACACCAATCATTGTATGTTTTCTGTCTTATAGAGTGTTATGTAAGCTTTGCCAAGCAAAGCAACGCTGCCCCATCTTCCAGTTCTCCTTTACTCTGACCCATCAAGCATCTGGCTGTGTAGTTTGATATACTATAGTTTACATTACATAGAAGTAGGGCAGCACATGGGGGACCAGGCCAGCCACTGCCGCCATCTAATGCACTTGAGGTATTAGGCTGGATTTCCTGCTATATTAAGAACACAGACATGGGGCTCAGAGGAACGACACAAGGGGCCCAAACATCACTTTTGGTGTCTCGGATGCTAGCCGTTACCTGAACATAATGAGAGAAAGTGAAAATATAGTTGTGAGGGATTTTGACAGTTGCTCATGGAAGAGACTGGTTGCCTGGTTTTTGTAAGTTGCACTTGTCTCAGGTGGACTGTCAAAATATGGATTTCAGAGAAAGAAAGCAAGAAAAGGAGTTAATAAATATGTTCTACATCTCTAGCAGGTGACAGTAAGTTGATGGCACCTACTGGAAGAAATTCAGTAAGATGCCAACACACGTATATATTTTGACTTGATAAGCCGAAAAATATAAAAAGCAGTAGAAAAAATAACTGAAAAAAAGGAAAAGTCACACAAATAAAGCAGCGAAACCAAGGCAAAAACTGTCCCAGTTTTCTTATTTTCAAAGATAGATAGATTCATTTTAACTATTTGATTGGTTCAAATACATTTTCTTTTAATTTCTTTTTTTGCATAATATTTCTGTGTGTACTGTATATGTATATACACATTATGTATATATATATATATATACATACAGTACATATATTGAAAATGCATAAAAACATAAAATAAAATAAAACATTTATATTCACATATATTTATTTTGAAATACATATATTTTATATATAAACAAAACCTATTTTCCTCAAATATACACATGTATATGTTAGTATACATACATAATAAATATACACAGCAAACACACATGTAAACAAAAACTTTTATTTTGGATGCGATTAATAATGATGAATAATTTGACAGCATTAATACTGTATATAAAATGTATATGTGTGCATGTGTGTATCAGAATTCGATACCTATTTTCAAAGCTGATTAAATCTAAATGACTCAAATCTGTCACAGTATGTTTTAGAATAAAATGTCAGCATGGGTTTAAAAATGTCCCTAAAAAAATCCAGGGGGGAAATATTACCCCTTTAGAGATAATAATTTAAAAAATCTGACACTGCTCTGTATCCATTAGATTGTGTCTAAGCACTAATAATCTGTGGTCAGATTCGGGCCAACTGGAGCGCTACTCTTTCCTGCATTCCTTCTTGCTCTCACCCTTGCTTTGCTCTGAGCCAGATTTTTAACACAACCACCCATTTAGAATGAACCTTCCCTGTGTTCGGTCTGCAGAGAGCTGTTGATGAAGTGTATCAGCAACAGAAGTGTGTAAATGTACTTTTCCTCCATTTGAGAGCTGACCAAGTCAAATGTATACCAACCCATTAGCGGTACTGTACACAGACACAATGTTGCATGGGGTGTTTTTCCTAAAATGGAGCTGCCTGGGTATCTGTGTTTGACTTTGCTGGTCTGTTCTTACTCGGACTCATGTGCTGCAAGCGAGGAAATGAATTAAAGGGCTTAACAATGACTGAAAAGCGCCCCAGAAACAGCTGCATATTATGAAACACCTATTAACATTCTTTTGTTAAGTAAGTGAGTATCTGAGAGCGAGAGACGGTCACATGGATAGACAGACACACACTGAAGTATTATTCTGTTGAATATTTCCCCCATTTTAGTTTAGTCACAGGTTGCACATATATTGCTGTACAGCATTGAAAGTCAGGATTATTGCAGATCAGGTGAGTTAATAACTTAATGAGCGGATTCATTCAGAGAGCATTCTTACTATGGCAATCATGTGAGAATTTGATCTTTGAATGACTTTGAGACTTTTTCATGACCTCTTATCTAAGAAGTCTGACGTTTAGACTCAATTACAAGTGGTAAATAAATAATATATAGAAATATAAAATATAATAATAGTATTTTCGTTATGTACATGTGTTTTCCTACATAACAGTAATATAACACCATAATAATAAAAGACGGTAAAAAAGAAAGTCACTTGATGAAATACTCTCATGTTACTAAAAGAAAAGGAAAAACAATATCAGGTATAAATATGATGCTAAAATAATGCAAAAAAATTAACTAAATAATTGAAAATGCTGCACGAAATAGCACATTAATGAGAATAAAATAATTATTTATTCAGAATATAATTATATATGATGTGTCATGCTTCTTTTATTCTAAATTATCTTATTTCTTAAGTTAAAAAAAAAACATTTTGACAGTAAACAACAAAGTATTTATAATAAAACTATATAATGTAATGTTAAGCCATTTACAATGTTTTACTGTATGTGGGAAAGCAATCGAATTAACAGGCTTTTTCAACTTCTAAAAATTCCAAACATTTTATTTGATTTTGCAATGATGGTGAGATCAAGACCCCATAAACTACCTGATATCAAGTGCGTGTATATGCAAAAGAAAAATGACAACTTGTGGTACTGACATGCCAAAATAGACTTTGGCGTGTTTATGCTATGTGGTGGGTAGGATTAGGTTTGTTTGTACCCAAACACATTCATGTCATATATACCATTTTTGCGTATCAATACCACAAGTTTTTGTTTTTATTTGGCGTACTATTGACACACATTTTCATGAGACTGGGGCTCACTTAGCAACAAGATTAAAACACCCCAAGAGGTTTGCACGCATTCTCTTTCTTTAGAAAATGTAAATATCTAGTTCTATTGTTCTCTCAATTATCTAATGTGCTCCCCTTCCCCCCTATAGGAAATACAGTGAACGCACAAGCTATAATCTGGAGACCGACTAGGTTCGTTTTACACCATACGCAGTATTTAAATGGTGTACTAGCAGCATGAACTCAGTATGATCTGTGATCATACATCCAGAATTGTCCAGAAAAAAGGTTTTGGACTTTGTTTTCCTAGTTTTTCAGATTTTAGCAGTGAATGGTTGAGCGGCAGATTGATTGACACTGCGTAGGCATTTCATTATCAACCAGTCATGACATGCAAGAAGGTGAAAAATACGGTCAAGCGGTCAAAGCTATATGCAAATATGCATACAGTATAATATAAGGCCTAAAGAGAACACATCAGTAAAGCCAAAATCCCCACATTTTAGCCAGCCCTGTCCAGAACACATATTTGTCTACTGTAAAACAGGGTTACACTACATATATTTTTTAATCCTTAGCATTTTATCAAAGCGTAGATTGTGCTTTTGTTATAGATAATTATTTTACTGTTCATTAAATTTCATTAGTTGTTATTTTAGGTTAAACAGATGTATCTCACCTCTCTCGCACAGCAAAAGAAAACCAAATGCTTCTTTGGCACCATGAAAGCCACAATGCAGTGTTAGGAACGACAAATTGTTGTCAGAGAGTGTGTGTGAGAGAGGGAAGAATAGAGAAAGAAAGGAGATAAACATTGCAGTAATTAGGTGTGAGATTTAGAGAGAGTCTTTCCAACCTGGGATTCTGATATAGTGCTTTTTTATGGCCTGTTGTGATATCAAAAACAGTTACTAGCTTCACATCATATCCTTAAAGACTACAAATGTCATCTTTTTTTTAAAAGGTCTGCCGAAAAGCATTCGCTCCCCTCTATTTAGACACAAAGAGTGTCTAAGCACTGCTCTGCTTTCACATAATCTGTTTTCTTTGAGACTTTCTTTCAGACGTGAGGCCGTCTTTGAGTCCAAACTGCTGCTTGCAAGATCCCTGAATCAGTTTTGAAGTGATATTGGAGGTCTGGTCAAATACTGTGTATTTGCGTGATTAATTCAGTAAGAGATAAGGAATGCTGACAGATGGATAAAATATTCTGTTGAATGTGAAAGGGAGAGACAAATGTTTGTATAACAGACATTGGATCCAGATATCTTTCTGGCAGAGATGCGGATAAGCAAAAAGAACAGACATAGTGATAAACATATCTTTTAAATCATTGATTAGGTTTATTTAGACTCTGATTGCTATCAAATTCATTTTGCTTTTGAGAACAAGCACATTGTCTGTTCTATTCAATTAAAGGTGCACCAGAAAATGGAAAAACAAGCACGACTGGAAAAAACTGTTTTGAATAATACTCTTAACAGCATCTGTTATATGCCTTGCGTTTGGCTCAGACCGTTTAAAAAAAGAGTTTTGCAGTGTCCCGACCTATGCATTTGTCCTGGTTACATCATCAGGCTGTATAAATCTACAAGCCTCACATACCACTGAGAATTATCCACATCTTTGGGCTCAAACGTCACTATAAATATGGCCCTTACAGCAGGAATATGTCACTAGTTTGGCGTATAGGTTCCAATACTTGGCCAGCGATTTCTCATAAACAGATTTCTCATTAATCAAAAGTACACATGCACAGGCTTTCTGCCCATTTTCAGGTAACAAATCACCAGATTTAACTTTTCACAAGTTGAATGTGCTCTTATATTTGTTTGAGAGTAATAATTCAGTCCGGCTCCCACTTCATCACCAAATGGCTTTATGATCTATGTGGCAGAAATCACATTCAGTTGAGGAGTCTCTGCTATAAATCCATTAGTTTAACTGCACAAACATCTATTTCTAAGGTCCGTGCACTCGAATCCCAGATCGCCAAAAAAGATCGTCCCTCCAAATATGATCAAATTTTGAAGACGTTCTAAATAACCTTAGCAACAAAGCATTTACTTTGAACGTTGGGCACCAAGATTCCAAAGCAAATATATACATAAAATATATTTTAAATAAATTAGAAAATTTATTTAGGAGAAGACGAAACTACAATCCCACCCTTTTCAAACATATTCCTTCCGATCCAATAAGGAGCGCTGCGCTAAGAAAAACACATCTTCCCATTGGTGGGAAGGTAGGAGGTTTCAAGGCGCCCCGCGGAGAAGCGCCAGTGAGTGTGAATGAAGGGCTGCTTGAAACCGTTTTATCATTACTGTGGAGCAATGTGGAGTCAGCGTATCAACTTTACAGAGATAGAGCTGCAGATTCAACAGGAGTGGCGGAGAAAGTTTCTTACATTGTGTTGTAAGGGAGAGGAGGGCCGAGCTCAAAAGGAGGCAGATGTTTGAGGATTCTGATGATGAAATATGTGGACTAGTCTAAAAAAAGGGGTCATGAATACCTGATCGCAAAACACTCTTGAGCTGGAGGATAGTTTGTGATTCGACTTGAAGCTTACGAGTGATCAGACACGTCTGGAGTTACGGATCGGGTTGGAGGAATATCCCATTGTAGCACAAGTTTCGCGGACCACGAAAATTCTTGTAAGTTTACATTTGTTTGTGTTCGGTTTTTATTCGACAGTGGATGAAGTTTAGTGTATTATGTGTGTGGGTAGATTTAATCGTACGACGACTTGGTTTTAGTCTGTGAAACATTCCTTTGTTTAAAAGTTTCCCCAAACTTGTTTTTGCATTTTTATTAACTTACTGTGCATTTTATGTTTTGTATTATTTTCTTGAGTGTAATTAGTCCGATAGTGATCTTTTTCAATTTCATATAATAATAATTGCTGATTTAAAATATTAAGACTTCTAATAGTGTGACCAGTGTTTATTAATTACTGCATACATGTAGTTATACTTTTCTGACTGGTCATTAACCTTATACCGACAATTAAAGTTTTCCATTTTTTGGGGGTAACTCATTCAGAGTTTTGCCATTTAACTCTGTGGAGTTGTCTTAATTTGACTTGTAGCTTACTGGTTTTGCTTACTAGTTTCAATTGCTTGATAGTCGTATAAAATGATTAGTGGCTGCTTTTATAATTACAATAAAAAAAACCTGTACAAGTTACTAGAAAGGTGTGTCTGTTCAGTTAGTGCTAAGAAAATTGGTAGAGATTCTATTAACTATTTATGTAAATGGTTACAAGTACTAAAGAATAAGTATTAATACCTAATGAAGAGGTACTAGCAACATATATTCTTGTCTGAAGTCAACAGCTGATATATATTAGTGGTTGATCCATTTCCAGTAACAAAAGAACTTGCCAGTGCTTGGATAGTGACTAATTGAACAGATAGTTTAGTAAAGAAATTTTTAGTAAAAAGGTACTAGTCATTATCGTACTACTAGTAAAATAATTACTAGTTGTAAGAAGTAAATAGTAAATAATCCACATTTCTGTGTTTTCCAGGCAATCAAGGATGGCGGTACGGGAAGTCAGTCCATGCCTGTTATTCATCACGACACTTTTGCTTGGACTGTCTTCTGCCCAGTATCACGGAGAGAAAGGCATCTCTGTCCCAGAGCACGGGTTCTGCCAACCCATATCTATCCCTCTGTGCACGGACATCCAGTATAACCAAACTATCATGCCAAACCTCCTGGGACACACCAACCAGGAGGACGCAGGACTGGAGGTGCACCAGTTCTACCCCCTGGTCAAAGTGCAGTGCTCTCAAGATTTGAAGTTTTTCCTCTGTTCCATGTATGCGCCCGTCTGCACGGTTCTAGAACAGGCAATTCCTCCCTGTCGCTCTCTGTGTGAGCGTGCCAGACAAGGGTGCGAGGCCCTTATGAACAAGTTCGGCTTCCAGTGGCCCGAACGACTCCGCTGTGAGAACTTCCCAGTGCACGGAGCCGGAGAGATATGTGTGGGACAGAACAAATCAGACCCAGACATTCCGACGACAGACCCCGCGCCTTTTATACCTGAGCCTTTTACTCCACGCATGCACGTGCCGCGCCAAAGTCAAGCTTTCACTTGCCCCCTTCAACTCACAGTCCCTTCCTACCTCAATTACCAGTTTTTAGGGGCGAAAAACTGCGGTGCCCCTTGTGAGCACAAACAGCCGCATGGTCTGATGTTTTTTAAGGAGGAAGAGGTCCAATTCGGTCGGCTCTGGGTGGGAATCTGGTCTATCCTGTGCTGCGTGAGTACCCTGTTCACGGTGCTCACTTACCTTGTGGATATGCGCCGGTTCCGTTACCCGGAACGCCCCATCATCTTTCTCTCCGGGTGTTACTTTATGGTGGCGGTGGCTTATGCGGCCGGGTTTTTGCTGGAGGATAAGGTGGTCTGCATTGACAAGTTCAGGGATGATGCTTATAGGACTGTGGCTCAAGGGACTAAAAAAGAAGGTTGCACCATTCTCTTCATGATCCTGTATTTCTTCGGCATGGCCAGCTCAATCTGGTGGGTGATCCTGTCTCTCACATGGTTCCTTTCTGCTGGAATGAAATGGGGCCATGAAGCTATCGAAGCCAACTCGCAATATTTCCACCTAGCAGCATGGGCCGTCCCTGCTATGAAGACCATCACCATCCTCGCCTTGGGACAAGTGGATGGCGACCTTCTCACCGGCGTATGCTACGTGGGTATCTACAATGTTGACGCCCTACGTGGATTCGTTCTCGCCCCCTTGTTCGTTTACCTCTTCATCGGAACGTCTTTTCTTCTGGCTGGATTTGTCTCGTTGTTCCGCATCCGTACCATTATGAAGCATGATGGCACCAAAACGGAAAAGCTAGAGAAGCTGATGGTGCGTATTGGTGTTTTCAGCGTCCTCTACACCGTACCAGCTACTATAGTCATCGCGTGTTACTTCTACGAACAAGCGTTCCGCGAGCAGTGGGAAAAGACCTGGCACATGCAGACGTGCAAGCGTTTTGCCGTGCCTTGCCCAGCCAATAACTTTGCACCAATGACTCCGGATTTCACTGTGTTTATGATCAAGTACCTCATGACTATGATCGTAGGAATCACGTCAGGATTCTGGATCTGGTCTGGAAAAACTCTACAGTCGTGGCGCAGGTTTTACAAGCGGCTCGGCAACAACCAGGGCGAGACGACAGTGTGAACTGAACTCTGTGAGAAATGCAGGTCAATATTGAAAGGAAACGCGAACTGCGATCAGGTCACACGTATTACGTTAAACCATGCTGATGGTAGAAGACACTGCTGTGTGAGCCCAGCATGATGCTTTTCTCATTTATAAAGTGGCCAGACTTTGTCAACATTTTAAAAAAGCACAACTCCAAAGAACATGCATTTCTCCAATGGACTAAATCTCAGAATGTTTTTTAAGCCTTGGAAACCCTACTAATGATTTCAGTGGAAAAGACGGCAGAACTCTTATCTTTTACACTTTAATGATGACTTCGGTTATCAGAATACGCCACGTTTTATTTACCCCGTGGTGGCCAAAAATGTCTGCCATTTAGTCTTGTGCCTTGCAGTACTGATCAATTCCTGTCATTGAATGAATGTCTCTCTTGTTGTTGTTTTTTTTTTTTTTACCACGTTTGGTCATTTTCTCATAGATTACATATTTTCATGTTTGGTTGCACATGGCCATTTATTTAGATTTCAGAACTAGTTAAATTTAATGTTCTTTGGTCATGAGTTGCTTATTCATCCATGTTGCCATATCAAGCCAGGTCTCATGAAGTAATTTAATATTCTGCCATTTTAAAGGCCTGAAGTGAAAATGTTTAGCCGGGAGGTATGTCCAGGAGGAAATGTTACCCTATTTCGTTATTTGTAAATATCACATTTCTGTCAAAAGATGTATGATGTATTTAAGCAGATGATTTTTTTAAAGACCTTTTTCGATTTCACTTAATAAAGTGATTAGATTTTTAAAAGCTGCTTTTGGCTTGATTTTGTTTGCACAAATGGTAACTCGTGTCGATGCCCCGACGACACTTTGATATTTCCCCCAAAACAGTTGTTAGCAAGTAGTTGAAACTGATAGCCGCATAATTTACTACAACAACAGACCTCAAGTGAGCAGCCCTCCATGTGTCTCGAGTCCATTAATGGTTTCAGTCTGTAGCATGAATCTAAGAGGGGAGAAGCAAGGACAAGGGGGAACAAAAGAATCAAGGGGGACTATAGGGGTGAAAAAGTAAACATTTCTTCTAAGACTAAAAGAAACATAAAAGTGGCCTACAAAAACAGGATATAATCACGAATGGTGTGAAGTTTGCCACCCTGCCTCTGGGACAACAGGAAGCTCTGAGATGCACCAAAACATAAGATCTCTTCCCTTCCTATCCAAATGAAACTGGATACCGCTTCATTCTTTAGGGTGAGGGAAACGCCCCATCCCACATCCCCTACTACTGTTTTTTTTTCTCAGAGAGTTGGGGGTTGTTTCTCTGTAAGGGCATTTGGAAGGTGATTGGGGTGGGTGGGTTACAGTATCTCTGAGAACAGATACTGTACTAAGGAAGGATCCAGAATTCTTGTATTCGTATCTGGAATAACACGTTTCATCTGTGTCCAAATGGTACAGGATTATGATTACATGGCAGTGAGCCATAATGCTACAAACTGCCTCTGTAAAACACAGTTTTAATCTGTATTTTGAACAATAATGTTCAGAAACAAAATAAACTAAATATTTAGTAACTCTATATCACGCAGTTGTTTTTTTCAGTGTAGTATGATCATTTGTGTGGGTACATGCACCACAGAGTCTGATTGGGTGTGTTGGCACTCAGTGCCTCTGGGGATGTGAAGTGTGTAAAATTCACAGCGTGTGCAGCCAAGAAATGTCCATCACTTGGATTGACAGTTGGGTTTATGGAATTTCTTACAACAGTGTAAACTGTCACTGTGTGATTTGCTTCCAGCCTATAAGCGCGCGCACACACACACACACATATATATATATTTGTAACATAACAGCTATACTGAGGTAAGATAAGGGGCATTCTTAGGAAAAATTACTACACTGTTTAACATATATACATATATATATATATATATATATATATATATATATAATGAATAATTAGTCACATGATTTCATACATTTTATAGTTTAATGAGTGTAGCAGAAAAATTTTCACTTAGAAATAGCAAGTAAATAATAATAACAAAAACACTAGATGAGCTGCAAGCAAATTTTCAGATAAAGAGCCTTGAAAATTAAAACAAGAATCTTAAACTGGTGATAGAGAGATGTAATTGCTCTAAAATCGGAGAGATGTGGGCTTTTTTTGGTAAAACCAAGAACATGAGCGGCTGAATTTTGCATTAGGCTTTGTTGGGTTTGCCATAAAACAAGGACATCCACGAAAAACAAGATTACAGACACAAAGTGATAAACCCAGGTAACACATTGAATAAACTGTTAAACTAGAACTACAAAACCTGAAATAAAAAAGACAGTATACTTTTTCCCTGGCACTGTTTTACTGTGACATTTCCCCTTGACTTCTTTGGGGAACCTACATTAAAAAAAGAACACATAGTTCAAGCAGAGGTACATTTCTCATTATGTCTTTATTAATATTTCATAATGTGTACACACTGCCTTGTCAAGCTCAATAGTTCAGCCCTTTTCTGTGAAGAAATAGTGTTCTTGGCACAAGAATACTAACAGTAAATAACGTGTTTGACAGTGACATTTGCTAGATAAGACAGTTTTTGCATTGATCTTAAATTCCTGTAATATTCAACACTAAAACCTTTAAAAGGGTTGACGTCAAACATACTTTGAGAGGTAGGTCACATTATTAAAATTATAATGTATGATTTCATACAAGGCACACCAAACTAAGTGAAAATATCATAATTTACTCAGATATCTCTTAAAATGATCAATATGAAACTTAAGAGTTATGAGGCTAAAATAATGTAGCACTTTAGGGTTGGGCATAAAGCTAGTAATGATAAACAGTGACACTTTAAAAGACTAGAATCATAATTTAGGAGCCAGAATAACAAAGAAATGTCCATTAAAGTCAGCATAAAATGAAAATTAATTTTAAAATGCATTTTACAGAGAATGAATTATCCGTGTTTTCTTTCTCTTTCAATAATTCATTTTATTTATGTGCAGCGCAATACAGAAAATGAATTGGTTGCTGTTTCTTTGCTTATTACAAAAAGTAGTATTTGTTGACCACTAATCCAAATATTTTTGGTGGTTATAAACCTTTTATCGTATGTCTACGGCTGGTTAGGGCAATGACACTTTGGCTCCAAAGTGAAAAACAAAATGATTTATTGAAAGTTTAACAGTAACAGTGAAGCCAGAAATACCTCAGTCTCCTGAGAATCACCCATGTATTAGTGCAAAAGTCAATCCAAGGGCAAATTCGGATGTATTTGCACAGGTTTTCTTTTTAACAAAAGGAAGCATGTCTGAATTTATATGATACAAGATGCTAAACCAAGCTCTGTTTACATACCACACCACACAAAAGAGCCCACAGGTCCTTGAATATAGCCACACCTTGACAATTAATGGTCACCTACAGCCAAGCCTATTGGGTTAACAGCTACATCTGTGATGAGCATTTGAGTACATTTTTGTGGAAATCTGTTACCTATTGTGTTTCCCAGGTGCCTTCCACCTCCTGAAAGAAACATGTTTTCCCAAGTAACTGCATACCCTTTATAGGAACAGTCTTTCAATCCCTTGAGATACAATTACCTGAATTTGTATCGATACTCAGGCCACAAACAAAGCTATAACCTATGTCTTTCATGGTGTTAACATTGTTTACCTGTGTAAAGAGCTGTCTCAGCAGATCACCTTGATGGTTTAGGTATCTGATGTCTATTCTGTGCTCTCTCCTTGATAGAAATATGAAAAGGAAGTTGACGGTGGGGCTGCCCAGGGAAACATTCCTTCTTGATACATAATATTTCCCCAGTTCAGTTCAGTTTCCCACAGTACAGATCAGCGGGTATTTGTGCCAGAAATATTGCTACACTTTCCCTTGCTCTTTTTCTATCTGTGTATCAGTGTCTATTAAGTTTAATTTTTATTTTGTCCTCTAAGGTCCAATTATAGTGTTGGTCACTGTTTAGATAATGGAAAGATAATTTTCCATCCTCTGTGACGCTTCACGTTTTCTTTTTTGCGTATAATACTACAACTCAGTGCTGCTCTCTGTAGGTCAGGTGGAGTACTGCACCATAGTAACATTAGTGCGCATGCGCCAAACGTACCAACGATAAATCGTTCAAAAACGATTCGAATCACTTTGAGGTTTTTTTCGACAATAAAGGCAGATTTGCGTTTTATTTTCATTAGCTTTACTCTAAATAAGCTCTCTTTACAGACGTTGTGTACAGTAGGGGTGTTCGGTTCCGGTTTTTTTGGAGTCGACTCCGACTCCCGACTCCTAATTTTGGAGTCGGTGGAATCGAC